>JACXGI010008643.1:0-32954 GCA_016801175.1 Esox masquinongy | reverse complement strand
GAACTAGCTCCCTGATTGGTGAGTGTGGTGGAGGGGGGGAGGGTGAGTGTGGAAGAGGGGGAGAGGGGGAGTGTGATAGAGGGGTACAGGGTGGGTGTGGTTGAGGTGGAGAGGGTGAGTGTGGTGGAGGGGGGGGTGGGGGTTGTTGTGCCCCTGTTTGGGACAAGGACAACTTCTGGAAGCACTGGGTGATTTTAGTAAAAGGGTCAGGAGAGGGGGGGTGGATACTCTGCCTATGAGTACTGTCCTTCATGCTTATCTTGTTTGGGAATGGCATTCCAAGAGCGTGACGTATGTTGGCACCAAGCAGCCGGCATCCCATGATGTTTGGATGAACCCCATCAGGTCTAAAGCGGTCTTTACAGTTCCAAAAAATATTGAAATTGTCAATATTATAGACAATATGACAATATGACTTTGTATAGACAATATGACTTTGTAATAATATATATTAATCAATTAAGCAATTGAGTCAAAGGCAGATTTTAACAGAAGGGAACAAACCTCATATCACCCATAAACACCACAAATGTATTTATCTAATTAACATTCAACAATTGCTGGAAAGGTTGAGGACATGAGCTAATTAATGTGATCTAAACAACATCAACCCACTGTGCAACATGGAATAGAGTTTTAAAGTTTGTCATTAAAGATGCATTCCTGTCACATGATAATCCATCTGACATCACTTTTCAACTAATAAGTGCCTTTTCGTAAACCAATCGTTGGTTTACAAGACAAAATAAGAACGACAACTACTTCCACCTGATTAAAACAGAGAGCAGTGCACCCCCTCCCCAAACAACTTGCTGCACACCTGAACCTCATTTTCATTTTGATTGGTGTTGAGCTGTCTGAGGCAAAGTGAGGTCACACTTAGACATGTTGAGATCATCGTTTTAGAAGAGTGTGTTTTTGAAGGAGCTTGGTACTTTCAATGGAGTGATCATGTGATGGGAATGCAACTCACAATTCACAAATACATTCAAATTAACAATCCGAAGTGTAAGGAATAATCTATTTCAAATGTAATCAAGAGTACATACCAACCGTCATCAGAAAAACATTTTAGAAATTACCGAATTCTAGAAGTAGAGAGGTGATTATGAAACCCGTAGTGCTTGTGCTTGGTTAACAACAACTCCATCAAACAATAAAATCAAACACATTTTTATCCTCTAGAGTGGGATAATGCCAAAACCACCAATTGTAATTGGAATCACTTCAGCCTGGCCATATGGAATAAAACAATAGTCATAAACATCTCTAATCTATGTGATGGGTGCACAGCTGTTGTGTATTTCAAAACCATAAATGCTTCAGGACCAGCAAGAACACCACATTCATTGCAGTGAATTTCCTTTTCTAGTTTTTCTTTTAGTTTGGGCACATTAGTACGGTAAAAATAACATTTCATACTAATGAATATTTAGGACAGCAAATTTTGAAGACTGCAAATGGTCTGTAGACTTTCAACAGGCACTGCTTCTCCTTCCTCAACTCAATGAGCCCAGGGAGGGATAGAGGGAGGGAAAGATGCTCTAATTTGTTCGTAGCACATTCCCACCCTGCCTAATTCTATTAGACTCCCATAAACTCCCAACAACAGAGCACCAGAATTACCCAATGATTACAGAACCACTGAGTCCTTAAATGATGCTGTCAGAAACAAATGTTCATTTAGCAGTAGTGATGTGAAATACGGTGCCATATGATAACTTGTCCAAATAATCAACTTACCTTCCCTTTTTCTCAGTATTCTCCGGGTCTGGTTCATGTACAGTATTGTAATCAGTCTGATCTTTTTACAGAGATCAGAAGGTTTTGCTATGGCTTATGAGTCACTGTCTTTCTCTCTGTAGCTCTCCCTCCGTCTCTGAGACATGGAAGTGTAGGTATGCCCCTCTTTGTGCTCTTTAATGCTATCTTGTAGTATAAGAAGCCGAGAGTGGTTGAGCCCTACCAAGCCTTTCAGCTCGGAAGTTGTTCATTAGCAGGTTTTCTTGAAAGTGGTACATTTTAAATGCACTGAGCCCTCCCCCCAGGGGCCACAGGATTTGACAAGCACACCATCAATCAAATTAAAAGCACATTAAAATAACATAAAGGGGAGAGATTTTGCCCCTGGAGAAATACTGACCTGAATTATATAGAAGGTTGTCAGTTTGCGCAATTAAATGGACCTACCTTCATTATTGTAAGTGCCTTTTTCAAGTGTTCTACCTGTGGGGCGATTTCAACTTAATGTTTTACTGTTCCGTCCTAGACTCTGTACACATCCAAGTGTTCAAATGCTTTGGCGTGAACACATCTGTATATCACAGAATGTCAGTTTCAAATTGAGCTGCATCACTAGCTATGTCACCATTTTCTCAGTTTAACTAAAAGACACAATAATAGCTATCAAGTTGATAATCACTACCTGATCACTACTAAAACTGCTGTAAAGGTTTGGCCTGCAAACTTTGGTTTTGAATCGTGACCTTTTTGCATGTCAGCTGTCTTGGAAGGAAACCCTGGAACTGTTTGTTTCCCCTTACCAAAGTTGCCTAGAGGGTCTGTAATTGAAACCCGACCCAAGTCACTGCTATTGCTCCCTGCTTGTGGGACTTCACACTGTTCGACACAAAACTTTCCTTGGTCTTGGGTAGTTTTCCATGGTTATGTCTTTACAGAGCAGAGGGGACATTGTTCTACACAGACACTTCATATTTGTTCTGGCAATTTCTCTTTCATTTAGACTCTCTGCTGTTGTTCATTTCTCAACAGGTATAGCAGGTATAAACGTCATCCCCTCCCATGGCCGAAGGTACTCCATCTAGCTGCACTTAGACAATTACCACAAATTGTTCTTATTGTTGAAAAAACCCTTCTTATTTTCTCCATTATTTGTATTGCTGGAGATTTCTGTCGATTTGCTCTTTCGCTTTAAAGTACAAACATGGTTGTCCGCTGGAAGATGAATAACAAAGTCACATTGGCCTTAGCAGTACTGTCAACTCTTGGTGGAGAGATTGAACTACGATAAGGAACCTTTTCTCCTCTGTCTGCAGCTCAGAGAGGCGATGCAGTCTCATCGTCTCAGAGGGGGCAGATGGTTAATACTGCCTCACAGAAAAGCCTTTGCTGGTCCAACTAATATAGCTTCCTTTATGAGGCCCAGTAAATGAGGATCAGCATGGGAAATAAGATGATGCCACTGGATCAGTGCATAGAGCCAGTGTCAAGCTAGTGTTGTCCCTCCATTTCTAAAGCTGAATAATCACAGCTAAAGCAAAAAATGTGCTTCCTTGGTTGACATAAATCTCAGGCTTTCACATGAAGAGCTTAGCACCAAAACTATATACAATATGTATATCCACTTTCTGAAGTGCTAGGAAATTTATATGAAAGACAGGCACCATGTGACTGGCAGGTAAAAAGACAAACGTAGGAATATTTTAAACTGCATTTAAAAAAAAAAAAAATTTAATTACTATTTATCCTACGATTTCTACTCATCTGTATGCCAGTTCTGATTTTTATGTGCAAGTCTAACTGCCTGTCTGGCAAAACACAAATGAAGCCCTGTCAGTTAACAAACAGGAAGCTTGGTTCTAATAAATCTAGTCCCACCTGTACCTGCTTTCCATGAGGGAAGGCTCATGAGGCCACCTCCAAGATGCTGAATCCAGCACAGACATTTAAAAGGCATGTGTAGATTTCTGTTTAGCAGACCACTATGGTATTTTAACCGTTGTGTTTTTGTATTTTATTTCAAGACCATATGTGTAGATCTGACAATAATGCATTTCATGCACCAGTTATTTTGATGCAGGCAATTGACAATTTGGCAGCCCGCATTAGGTCAACATTTTAGTGGCTTTGATAGGCCTATCCGTATTTTGTTTCGTACAGATGCTAAATGTTTATTTTGATATAAGGCCGTTATTCTTCTGATACATTTGATTTATCAAGATCTTGCATCAACTGCTAGAAGCGGAATGTAATTTACATTCACACGTATCAAGCGCCCTCCTAAACACTGTTGGATTTTTAACACTACAGTTGGCGATGATTGTGTCTTAGACAATCCATCAAGCCTTAAACTACTGAGGAAAGCCTCATTGATATATTCTCCATCAGTAAATGTTTAGCAATGTACTGTGCAATTTTGTAGCTCCCCTCTGTACTTTGATATTTTTTTCTGCATGGTGATTATTGATTACAATGCGTTGCTTTTCATACCTGGAAACAGCACTCATAATTTCATCATCCCTCTTTGTCTCATCTGTAAAGTTGTTTCTCATTTCTTGTTTCAAAATTGCATTGTCCACGTGAGGTCTGACAAACAACTGTTTCATAACAGAGAGCTCAAACAGCCTGGCCCTTTAGTTAAACAAATTTATACTAACTTAATAAAGTAATGAAAGTCTGCACCAGCTGCTTGCAATTTAAAAGCTCATCAGCACAGTTTATTTTTGAATTTAGAGGGGAGTTTTGAATTTATCAGGGAGGGAAGAGGCATGATGAGTGGAACCAACTGTGGCAATATCATAAAAACAAATTTCAATCAAGATTGAAATATCGTGGGAACTGCAATCTTTTAGTGAAAACCAGCGATGCAATTTCAATCATGTTTTCCAGTTTATACAACTTATGAAAATAATGAGAAATAAAACAAATCCACACAAAAAAAGTTTAAATAAAACTTGACAGGTTAAGAAGTTACTATATTCCTTTACAACTCCATTTCCAAAAAAGTTGGGACGCTGCGTAAAATGCAAAGAAAAACAGAATGCAATGATGTGCAAATCATTTATCCCTATTGTCAGGTCCTGGCTGGGGTGCCTCTAGGAATCTCTATGTGCCTGGAGACCACAGTCAGGGCCTGACTGCAGAAGTGCCTCTGGGCATCTCCATGTGCACTACTCTTTAATTATCCCCAGTCAGAGGCAGCTGCTCCCTATTGCCTCTGATTGGGGATCCTATTTATGTTTCCCTGTTGTTCCCTTGGTTGTTGGTGATTGTTTTGAGGTAGTGTGGTTGTTTGCCTCTCTTCAGTTTATGGTTTTTGCCTCTCCTTTTGTTGTTTTCTGTTTTTACACTTGAAAAGATGTTCGTTAGCTCTGTGCCTCGTGTCCTGCCTACCCTAAGCCATGACACCTATGTTTAACTGAAAATAGTACAAAGACAAGATATCAAATATGGAAACTGAGAAATTGTATTGTTTTGGAAAATATGGCCATTTTGAATTTGAGGCCAGCAACACGGTTCAAAAAGGTTGGGAAAGGGGCATGTGTTGCATCAACTGTGTAAGCGTTTGGGAACTGAGACCAATTGCTGTAGTTTTGATAGGGAAATGTTTTTCCATTGATATAGGTTTGCAGCTGCTCAACAGTTCAGGGTCTCCTTTGTCGTATTTTTTGTTTCATAATACATAAAATGTTTTCAATAGGTGACAGGTCTGGACTGCAGGCAAGCCAGTATAGCACCCAGACTCTTTTACTAGGGAGCTAGGCTGTTGTAATACATGCAGAATGTGGTTTGGCATTGTCTTGCTGAAATAAGCAAAGCCTCCCCTGAAAAGACGTTGTCTGGATGGCAGCATGTGTTGCACCAAAACCTGTATTAGATTCAACTTTGTCAACTCTGTTGTCAAGAGTACAAGTACAGTATAATGAAATGCAGTTAGCATCTAACCAGAAGTGCAAATAGAAGATTGCAGAAAATGTACAAGTGAAACAATTAAGAACAACGTGTGTTATAGGTGGGATGTATACATGTGCAATGAAGGCAAATTGAAGGTGCAAGGTGGCATGTGCAACTAAAATGCAGGGATAGTAGCAATGAGGTTCCCGAGGTAGACATGTTCATGTGACAACTGAAAATGTCCTTATCAGACTTTGTAAAGCAGTGTCAGAGTCCAGTAGTACAAGAAGAGTAGTGCAACAAGGTCCCTGAGAGGCAGTACTAAGCGGTGGGCGGGTGGGTATGGTTAGTGATGGGATGGGTCACAGAGTTCAGCAGGGTTACAGTAGATGGGAAGAAACTGTTACTGAGCCTGCTGGTGCGGGAAAGCAGAGACCTGTACCGCCTGCCTGATGGTAGGAGGGCAAACAGTGTGTGGCGTGGATGTGAAGGGTCCCTGATGACGCAGCGTTCCGTATGCAGACACCACTTGTGCTGGAGGTCTACGATGGCTGGGAGCTGGGACCCAGTGATGCGCTGGGCGGTTTTCACCACCTGTTGCAGGGCCCTCTGGTTGGCCACAGAGCATCCGCCAAACCATACTTTGGCGCAGTTGGTCAGAATGCTCTCAACCGTGCAGCCATAAAAGTTCACAAGGATCTTGGAAGACAGACTTGCCTTCTTCAGCCTTCTCAAAATGTACAGGCACTTCTGCTCCTTTTTGACCATGGCTGAGATGTTGAGGGTCCAGGAGAGGTCCTCAGAGATGTGGACACCCAGGAATTTGAAGCTGGACACACGCTCCACCTCAGTGGCATCGATGAGAACTGGGGTGTGACTGCAGCCTTTAGACTTTCTGTAATCCACAATGAGCTCCTTGGTTTTCTTTGCATTGAGGGCCAGGTTGTTGTCAGCGCACCATGCCACCAGGCACTTTACCTTCTCCTTGCAGTCTGTCTCGTCATTGTCACTGATAAGGCCTACCAACGTGTTGTCGTCTGCAAACTTGATGATGGCGTTGGAACTGTGTACAGGAACGCAGTCGTGGGTGAAAAGGGAGTACAGGAGGGGGCTCAGCACGCAGCCTTGTGGAACACCAGTGTTCAGGATCAGGATGGAGGAGGTGAAGTTGTCTAACCTGACAGACAGGGGTCTGTATATATTGAGTATAGATTGTCCAGTGTTAATGGTGCCTTCACAGATGTGCGAGTCACCCATGCCATGTGCACTTATGCGGCCATCACATATGCTGGCTTTTGAACTTGCGCTGATAATAAGCCAGATGGTCCCTCTCCTCTTTAGCCCGGAGGACATGGCGTCCATGATTCCCAAAAATAATCTACATTTTTAATGTGTCAGAACACAGGACAGTTTTCCACTTCACCTCAGTCCATCTTAAATTAACTCAGGCCCAGAGAAAGCGGCAGCGTTTCTGGATCTTGTTTATGTATGGTTTTTTCTTTGTATGGTAGAGATTTCTCCAGATTCTCTGAATCTTTTAAAGATATTATGTACTGTAGATGATGAGATCCTCAAACTCTTTGCAATTTTACGTTACGTTACTCATAAATTGTTGCACTGTTTGCCTGTACAGTCTTTCACAGAGTGGTGAACCCCTCCCCATATTTACTTCTGAAAGACTCATGCTGTCTGGGATGGTCTTTTTTTACCCAATCATGATACTGACCTGTTGCCAATTAATCAAATTATTTGTGATATGTTCCACCAGGTTTTTTTTAGCACTACACACATTTTCCAGTCTTTTGTTGCCTCTGTCCCAGCTTTTTTGAAACGTGTTGCTGGCATCAAATTCAAAGTGGGCATATATTTTTCAAGAAACAATCACATTTCTCAGTTTCAACATTTGAAATGTTGTCTTTGTACTGTTTTCTATTGAATATTGGGTTTCAATGAATTGCACATAATTGCATTCTGTTTTTCTTTACATTTTACATAGTGTCCCACTTTTTTGGAAAGGGGGTTGTATATATGCCATTTTTTACGCAAGGCAGTGTTTCCAAGCAAATAGACTTGCATGTCTTTTGTGGCATGCGCGTCTTGGTTGCTGACCGTTTTTAAAGAGACCTATTAATGTATAATGTAATTTAAAATAAGCAGTACTGCTAGGTTATAATGAAAACAGCCAGATGTAATCAATAACATACACACAATAATAAATAGGTGTGCCAACGATGACAAAAGTGTGGTGTGCTTGCTAGCTGGTTTTAGAAAGTACCTATCATTAAATACATTACAAAATATATTTAGGAAATATCAAATATGTTTGCTCCATTCTCATCTCAAGGGAGGGGTTTCAGGCAATATCATTAATGAATCCCTGTAGCACTTATCCTCCACCAAAGCAAACATTTATTAAGGAGTTATATATATATATTTTTTAATTAAGTAGATTGAAACATTGATTCAATAGGATTGCCTAGGCATGTCAAAGTTAATTTACTGTCTGTAGCTTCAAAAATTCAAAATGTACTGGTTTGGAGGTTTGATCATGCTAATTTAAACACATAAAATTACAACATACACTGTTAGCAAGGTTGGGGAATAATAGATTACAAAATGTATGTTAACTGATGTCATTTATGTGAATTAAAATGTTCTGTATTTAGATAAAGTTTTAGAGAATTTTGAGAGCATAATTCTCTAAAACTTAAGAGTATGAACATTTTGAAGTCCTACATAATAACAATAAGATGATGATAATAATTATAAGAAGAACAAGAAGAAAAATAAATAAAGGAGATGGTGATGATGATAATAATAATAAGAAGAAAAAGAAAATATTAATAATAAGAAGAAAAAAATCTTGGAATGATGGAATGTCTGTTTCATACAGTTTTTGTTAGGTGGATGTTTAAGAAATTAATATATGACAGAGGTGTGTCTAATTAAGATTTAGTTTAAGACATTTTCTGATTAATTGAACCACCTTTTTTGTTTTGTGCATAACGGCTTGCCAAAACATTTTCCTAACCCTAAACAATAGATCAAGATCAGAATAGTTTTATACCCAGTGGTGCTGAAAAGGAGACAATTATGTGTGTTATTATTGCTAATTCTTTGAATCCATTCTATATATTTAGTCCTATTAGTCTGAAAGTGGAATTAAGATAAATGCACTGAAAAGCAATTGAATGAAAACTGTGCATATGGTGGCCACTACCTGTACTGTGCTTTATTCCCAGCAACTCCCACCACTGAGATGTGCATAGTAAAGATATACATTCAACTCCCACCACTGAGATGTGCATAGTGAAGATATACATTCAACTCCCACCACTGAGATGTGCATAGTGAAGGTATACATTCAACTCCCACCACTGAGATGGGCATAGTGAAGACATACATTTAATTCCATCCACTGAGATGTGCATAGTGAAGGTATACATTCAACTCCCACCACTGAGATGTGCATAGTGAAGATATACATTTAACTCCCACCACTGAGATGTGCATAGTGAAGATAT
The DNA here is from genome assembly GCA_016801175.1 of Esox masquinongy. Taxonomy (NCBI): domain Eukaryota; kingdom Metazoa; phylum Chordata; class Actinopteri; order Esociformes; family Esocidae; genus Esox; species Esox masquinongy. The sequence continues at coordinate 23,796 of JACXGI010008643.1, read as the reverse complement.
ACATTCAACTCCCACCACTGAGATGTGCATAGTGAAGGTATACATTCAACTCCCATCACTGAGATGTGCATAGTGAAGACACATTCAAGTTGGAATAGGCCTCCAGGTGCATACAAAGTACAGAAAAGCATTTTTCAGAAAAGGTTTTCCAGGAGGCTTTTTCTTTACCTTTGTTCCATTCGGCCCCACAGGTTAGTCTCTCACCATCCTTTCCATCTTTGACCCTCCACAGGGTGGACAGACATTTCAGAGTCTGACTGGGTAGAATAAGCTGAGCAGACGGAAGCAGTCATAGAGTCTACTCTCTCTGTCTCTCCATGCTCTCTCTCTCTCCATGCTCTCACTGTCTCTCCATGCTCTGTGTCTCTCTGCAGGGAGTAGGGAGCATCAGATTCAGTCAGGGTTTTTGGAGCGAGTGGTGGCCAACTGGCCGAACAAAGATGATTTTGCTGCCTCAGACAAGGTCATGCCACACTGTAGCTGTAAGTGTCGCTCCGATTAGCAGTCTCACTGTTCAACTCTTGCATGGAGGAAAGGACAGGTATTCAGGACATTGAAGATAGGTAATAAGAAGACTGATCTGATAAAAAGAAAAAAGAGTTCTGAATAGATAAAACATACAATGCATGCTTTTGTGTTTGTTTTTAAGGCATTCAAAAAAGCACATTATGTAGATGAAAAAAACAACCTCTGCAACAAAAATAGGATAACAGCGCAGTGGTTGGATCAGAGAGTGTTTTTTACCAGTGAATGCCAGAGGTTCTATAGCGACGAAGAGACAATACAGCAGTTGATAGATAAAGGCCCTGTGTTTCAACACCTTGAATAATTCATCCTGCATACCCATCCATTGATAATGTTTTACACATGAAGTCCATTAAGCAACAATATTGGCACAATGATGCAATGTCTTATTAATGCCCACTAAAATGAACGATAACAATAAAGTATTCATTTTGCTACAAAGATTTGTTTTTTTATGTATGTGTCAATGTCTGACCTTGTTTTGCTAAGTTGAAAATGTTTCAAACGAACTCGTTGTAAATTGCCAGAGATTGAAATGACATTCAGTACAATTTGCAATCTTTCAGTTTATCAGCAGTGAAATTAACATTTCTTTATGGTGTCCAGAGATAAGCTAGGCCCTGTATTCTGGTCCCTCTAAAGCCAGACTCCATCTTTGAAGGGACACTAGGCAGATAGAGATAGTATGTGTGTTAATGTGCGGGTGGTTTTGTGTGTATGTTTTTACGTGTGCCATGTGTATGAAAATGCTGGCTGAGAGGGTCTCTATAAATCCAAACCAAATCCCACCAAAGGCTTTAGCAATGTGGAGGTTTAATGGGAAATTACGTGATCGAGGAGGCAGCAGGACTATTCTTACCACAGTAGTGGTCCAATGTCAACTCGTGCTTATTGAAGTAATGCCAATTTAAATTATTCAACCCCAACATGTCAGCCTTGAAGTAGTACATCCTCACAAGGTCAAAACATACTGTACTCTGTTTGGATTCGCCGTTCGACACCCCTCCTTCCAACATAGAGTACATAGGAAAAGATTAAAGACGATTGTGAAATTGTTGCCATTTTGTTTGTTCTGCAAACTGATATGATATATCTCACAAATGTATGTATAGCAATGAGAAGCTCTTCCCTGATAGGCGCTAATAAAGAAGGCTAGGGATTTCTAAGGGGAATCATCAAGAGTAAGGCATACATTATGTGAGTATAGGTTCAGCGCACTGACAGGGGTTTTTAGTGCCAGCTCTAGCAAACTGACACAGCAACCACCATTCATTTTTCATGAAGTCTGTTGCTTAAATCTCTCTAGCCCTTGCTCTCTTGTTTTATCTTTCTCCTCCTTACTCCATACTCACATGTACAGTATTCATACTTCCTTTAACTATTATCCAAGCTGATAATAGCTCATCAACGGTCTCAACAGTTCAATCTCTAATGCAAAATGTTTCAGTTTATTTCAGTTTACCTTGTCAGGCTGTTAATGTTTGAAACAAGTTGAGATGTTCATTAAACCTAATTAGATCTGTGATATATACATAATATTCAGCAGTTTTATTGGGTCTCTCAATGCACAACTGTACTCACATAACCATTAGTTGGTGTTACCCTTAATGGTTGGTCTTTCAGGCCTTAATTATGTATTATTCTGTTGTGTTTGACTAAGTAATAACTGTGTGTGAGTGTGTTAAACTCACTCACTCCTTAAGGAGATTGTAGGAAATAATGTCAAGTTAGTCCCGGCACAGTGGTTCTGCAATAGCGGATGTGTGAAGCTGGTAATATGCTGCAGTAGTAGTCTGGAGACTGATTTTTTGTTTTGCATCTACCTTTCCAGGGGTCAGTTTTTCTTGGTTTGCGTACCTTTCATCAGTGAAGGCGTGGACCCCTGGAAAGCTATTTAGGTCAAGTCTTGCTTCTGCATCTCAGGCCATCCACCAGTGATGCTATTAGTCACGTTTAATTTCTCCCTGCTTATTTACCTCTGATTTGGGGTTCATGAGAGCTGAGACCTGATGCTGCTCTTATCTCCAGTCAGTCTGGTTGAGTTCCTCACCTCTTGCTTCCCTCTGCCCATAGCAACACTGATTCCAGCACAGGTCACTGCCTGGTTGCACGCTGCTTATATCACAATTCCATTCTGCCTCCGGTTTGTTTGTACATGCAGTGTTTCTTGCTGGAGGCAGTATGTATTTTATTATTCGTCTCTACTACTGTCTTCTGTTGCGCTCATTCATTATTGGGTAATTGTGTCTTTCTTTACATTGATTTCATGTCAATGTGCTTGTTGCTTTCAAAGCAATGCTAACTACAGTGCTTACCAATTGGCTCATAAATCTGTTGTTCTTCGAATTCTGGTGAACCTGCTGCGAACTGTCTTTGCAATTAATATGCAGTTGTCTTGGTTTACACCTATTGGGGGTTTGCTATAGCCAATAAAGAACAGAGCAACACTGGAACTGACACATCCATTCTTCTTGATTTTTTAGTCCAGGACTAGTGTTTATCTGTGTCCGCAAAACCAGCCCTGAGAGTTAACTTTTGTTTAAGTTTACCAATCATAACTTGAACTAACTTCACTAATTTAATCAGACAGTGAAGAAAAAGTCTGCTTTTAGGACCTTCTAAATGTTTACAAAAAGGAGAGATTGCAGTGCTGAAAAAAGGTACAAAATTTTGCATATTCAGAAGAGATGAAGACAGTTTGATAAATAGATAGATTAAGGTAAGAAAACAATTGTTCATAACCACATCATTTTCTGATATCTATCTACATATACAGGTATGAGGACAAATTATTATTCATGTTCTTGTTATTGGCAGGTAATGAGTTGCCTTTCAAGACAATTCTACGACACTTCTGAAAATCTGTCCTGTTGGTGGGTGCAGGAATTTATTGGGCTAGGTTAGTGCAGGTACTGCACTAAAAATGGACTCTACCATAGGAACATTTTGGTTTAGGGTCTGCCTCACTTTCCACTGGAAATTATAAAAAGAATTGGGTTGGGGCCCCTGGAGTTTGCTCGGTGTTCCCATCAGTAGTAGTCTATCACTGGTGTAAGTGAGACAGACAAGTGTAATTGACAATTTGCACACTGATGAATAATATGATCATCATAGGGGGTGGTTAGGAAACTTTTAATCCCCCTTGTGTGCTGAACCTAGGACTTGCTCACAGTGCTGTCCAAAGGAGAACCACCATAGCAATTCATTAGTGCCCAATATTTATTTTAATGTAATGGTCTGTTGTTGTGCATACAGAAATGAAAAGCACCCAGATGAATAATGGAATGTTATTGTTTGTCTCATATTACATTTAGATATTTTATTTGTATTTATTTATTATTATCTTATTTATTTATTATTTATTTATCAATAAATTTGCAACATTTCTAAAAATTAGTTTTTGCTTTGTTATTGTATTATGGGGTTTTGTGTCAACAATGATGGCAAAAAAATTACCCCATTTCCAAAAGTTGGGACGCTGTGTAAAATGTAAATTAAAATGTAAAGAAAAATAGAATGCAATAATGTGAAAATCATTTAAACCCTATATTCAATAGAAAATATTACAAAGACAACATATCAAATGTTGAAACTGAGAAATGTTATTGTTTCTTGAAAAAAAGACACCCACTTTGAATTTGATGCCATTGAATTGATGAAGAATATATACAGGTTTTGGCGTAACATATGCTGCCATCCAGATTACATCTTTTTCAGGGAAAGCTTTGCTTATTTCAGCAAGACAATGCCAAACCACATTCTGCACATATTACAACAGCATGGCCCCCTTTTAAAGAGTCCGTGTGCTAAACTGGCCTGCCGGTAGTCCAGACCTGTAACCCATTAAAAACATTTGGCGCATTATGAAATGAAAAATATGACAAAGGAGACCCCGAACTGTTGAACAGCTGCAATCCTATATCAAGCAATAATGGGAAAACATTTCACTTTCAAAACTATAGCAATTGGTATCCTCATTTCCCAAACGCTTACGGAGTACTGTTAAAAGAAGAGGTGATGCAACAAAGTGATAAACATGCCCCTATCTCAACTTTTTTGTATTGTGTTGCTGGTGTCAAATTCAAAATAGGCATGTATTTTTCAAAAAACAATAACATTTCTCAGTTTCAACATTTGTACTATTTCCAATTAAATATAAGGATAAATGACTTGCACATCATTGCATTCTGTTTTTATTAGCATATTACGCAGCATCCCAACTTTTTTGGGAAACGGGGATGTATATTTAATTATTAATTAAGTCTTTAACAAAATGAGGAGAATGTAAAGGAGTCTGAAATACTTTCCAAAGGCACAGTATATATACATTGTTTCTTTACAGAGAAAATTGGTTGTCACATTTTACTGACTCAATCCTTTTCCTTGACTACAATGCATTATGAAAATGTGTCTGAGCATGCTATAAAATCCTACAAAACACTCCAAACCAAGCCATATTGCATCAGATTCTCATTTGGAGAATGTCTCATTCTAAAAATGACACTGTCCCATAAATCCATTTTGGCCCATTTTTGTTGTTGTAAACAGCATCATTCAATCATGGATTTATGGCACAGTGGGAAAATAAAATATGTGGTGCAAAGACATTATACAAAATGACTTTCTGACATACTAGGAATATTTTTAAAACATGCTTAGACGCATTTCCACAAGCCATTTTAAGTAATGAGCCAGCAACATTTTTCAACCAATTTTCTATCTACTAAAAACAAATATTGTTTTGAAATGTATAAGAGATTATCTACAAGCGTAGAACTGTGAAAATAAGGCCACGTGGGTGAACATCCTCTACAGCAAGTGGCACTTTATCCTACTTCAATAAAATGTGACATAAATTATCCTGATGCAGATGAAGTTGTATGTATTATCTTTTTAATCCATTTTGAATATTTTCTGTCTTGCTATTTCGTCTGCTGAAACATCCCCCCTGATGCTGTGGATGATGTGGCTGCTTTATCCCATTGATGTAATAAAGAAAATGATATTAAGAACGGTCATTATCATCCAAATGTATTGCTGGTATATCTTTTGAGTGACTGGGTTAGTACTTCATCTATACATCATAAACTACTATTACTACAGTATGTTAAAAGCTTCTCACCCAGTCAAGCTCACTGTGACAGCAGTATGTGTCATTACGCCCCAAATCAATGTAGGTCTACATCCACCACACTATAACACGTTTACATTGAAGACTCTAGCAGACATTATTATCAGAGTGCCTTACACCAGTAAGCATATACATTTTCATACTGTCATTCTGAGAGAACCAAACGCACAACCCAAGCGTTCTAAGCGCTATGCTCTACCAGCTGAGCCACACAGTACATACTTAAAAGACTGTTATCCTGGTGAAAGCTGCTTGTTAGCTCAATCTGCCCTAGCAAATATCTTCCAAACTACAAATGGAATATTGGCCATAGTTTAGATATCAAGATGATATTTTTAAGGAGATTTATTTAAGAGCCCAAAAGAAAGAATTTCTACTGATTAACAGAGCATTCCCTCTGTCATTTCCTCAATGTTAAAATTCAACCCAGTTAAGCCAATTTCTGTTCAACTGACACAAGAAGCATAGAGTAGGGAATCATTATTTTTCAAAAGTGACCAAATATATTTTTTACAGCTTTTCTATGCTGGTCACTAAAATAAGAAATCAAACGTACTAGTGGCAGTGTGCCATGAGTAGACATAACATTGTATACATACAACAGATACAATAGGTTTTGTTACATTATAATTTTCTAATTGTATGATGTGTTTAGAATTTATTTCATTATGGAGAAGACCCAACAAAGATAGCAAGATCCCACTAAGATCACTGATTTAACTGCTCCAGATCAACAAAGAACAATTGACATAATTGAAATACCTGATTATGAAATACATAGGTTTAACCATACTAGGGAGATCTAGCCACTGTGCAGAATTTTATTTTTGTTGCTTGCTCTTTATTTTGTTTATTTTGGGTATCTGTAAAAACACTTTGTGGCAACTGCGGATGTAAAGGGGGCTATTTAAAATAAAATATGTTAGATGATCTCAGACAAGTGGATAGGTTTGGAATGTTTTAGAGGTCATGCTGATGCCACAATAATCATACCAACAAACAACAAACACTACAAATAGATACATCTGGGTCTAAGGAGATGCATTATGTAGTGCTGAACATGATTTTTCAATGGATATTCATGTTAGAACAGACCAAGAGCACAAGTTGTTTAATTGTACAGTCTAAATTGCCATGGCCAAAAAAAACAATTAGAATGTATCCAATGTAAGCCCCAGTGAAAATCTCACTTTGAAAAGGTCTCAACTCAAACAATATTATTAACATTTTTTATCCTCACACATTTTTGTAGCCAAAGCATACTATACAGTTCTGAAAAAAATTAAAATGTCAAATATCCCACCTCAAGCTTCTGCACTGAACAAACACGCAACAATTTAAAATTTTAAAGATTTTAACTGACCAATACAGTTAAAACTTTGAGTAATCCAAGGAAAGCAAACTTCTCCAGCATGCCATTGGGCATCAAAGTTGATCTCAGACGATCCCAATTGTGAAGAAGCCAGATGTGGTTGTCCTGGACTGGTGTGTTTACCAGGCAGGTTTTACGTTTACCAAATTCTCTAAACCACATTGAAGGGAGCTTATGTAAGGAACATTCAGTTTTCTGGTAACAAGTCTGGTGGTCATTCCTGCAGTTTGAATGCCAATTGCACACTCCTTCAAAGTATCTGTAACATTGTTGCGTGACAAAAAATTTAATTCAGTATATTGTTATTGTGCTGGTGCAAGGTGCACCTGTGTAATGATCATGCTGTTTAATCAGTTCATTGATAGGTGGGTGAGAAAATGAGAAACTCTTACTAAGCAAGGTATAAACAAATTTTTGCCCAACACGAGTGAAATAATCTTTTTGTGTGTATTGAATATTTTGGGATCTTTTCAGATCATGAGTAATGGCAGCAATACTATCTTGTGTTGCTATTTTGGGTCGGTGCATATCAAACAGACTTTTTGAAGTAACATGATCCTCCTGAGGAGTTTTAACATGGCAATCTGCAATCTTGAAAAGGATGACATGGACAGTTAGCAACTCACGTTCAAGTTTGGTTAATATTTTGCTGAGGTACACCTACGCTATTCCTCCACAATTTGAAAAGCTATTTTACTCATATTGTAAGTACTAAAAGGTCATATTCATATAACTGTGAAATGTGGAGCAGTTACTTGTAACTATTGTGTGCTTTTCTGAGGTGCATCGAAAGGTTTTCTTTAAAAACATACATGCCTGAATGGTCTTTGTAATAAATTATAATGCGCAAAAAATATTCACATTTCAAATTACTCCAGGATGTATTTCCTGCGTGAAACTTGCTCAAATTAAGATATGACAGCTGTACTATTTCAAAAGCGTCCAATGCATCACCATGAAAACAGGTTAAAGTGATGCTAATATTAGTAAAACTTAGTTGTTGTAGCGAAAAATCTAAAACATAATGTGGAGATTGATCAACAGGCACATCCATCATGTTTAATTTTATATAACTGCACTACTATAATTATTGTTGTGTGGCTCTGTTCCATTAAAAATGAATGTTTTTCTTGAAAAACAACGACATTTTGCCCTTACCCTTGAATTTCCTTGGCCAGCCACAATTTCCTATCATTAGTTTTGTGAAAGGCAGCAGTGCTAAGTTTTTGAATTTAAATATCTTGCTGCGTACTGTATGGCCAGCTAATTGCCAGTCTTGCTTTGTGCTTCTTTTCCAGAATGTTGACTCCCTCTCTGAATCTTCAAGCTGGATGTCTGCTGCCTCCCTGCCATAGATCTTTTTGTTCCTTTGATCCTATTTGTTTTTACAGTGTGTAAAGTCTAGGGCTGTCACAATATCAGATTTTTACTCCACGATTATCATGGCCAAAAGAATTCATGATAACGATATTATCACAGTATCTATAGAAAATTTGATGAAAAGAAAATGCTATCACTCAAATGAATCTTCAAATAAGTTTATTGTGTGTTTTGTCTCTTTTTTGGCAAATAAATTACACTCAAAATATGAGTGTAGGGAGGTGGAAAGTCTGTAACTGTAAATAAAAAAATAAAAGCATACAAAAAAACAAATTACACTTAATGGATAGTGAAAAGGCAATCAAATGAACTGATAAACAAAAGTACAAAAATACAACAAATTTCATCTAGTGAAAAGGCTATTAAAATGGATTCTCCATTAGAACCTCTCCCAGGTTCTAACGGGGCTAACAAGTTCATTTCAAAGCTAGTGTATAGGCCCAAACTCTTAATTTAAGCACATGCATTGTTTGTCCAAAATAGGTGATATAAGCCATCGATAATAAGCCATCGAAAAACCGAGGACTTTTTGGACGAATACAACAATTTTCGCCTAGTGAATACGATATTATCTTATGGGCCATTCTGCCGAATCGGTGCCAGTTGCATGCTGTAACTTTTCAAAATTAAACTTCAGTCTTTATCTTTTTTCAGTACTGTATCTAATAACACACGTTTAAATACTCAAAATGTGTTAAGGTCAATCTCAGGCAATTGTATTTATTTTTTAACAAGGTTTCTTAATGGAAGATGGTTGCATTTTTCTCAGTCCTGTTACCAAAACTCTTACAACCTTTTAAATATCAATTAAGTCATGCCAACTAGTTTCTTTGTTTTTCCCTCAATTATGAGGGTATTTTACAGAAATAATTGGTTACATCTTCAAAAAATATATACCTGTAACTAAAAAGTCACAACATATGCCGGCATTTTTTTATTTTTTTTTAAACACCGACATTTTTTTATTTTTAAGGTTGACCCCAACCTCAATATTTTCCAAAATCTATCATGTGATTTTTCATATAATTGTTTCAATGATGGACCAAACATAATTGAAAAAAAATATGTTTATCTTTATTTTTTTAATAAAAAACAATTAAGTAACAAGAATGAACACTGGGTACCAGGAATGAACACTGAGTAACAGGAATGAGTGCTTGTGTGTGTGAGAATAACTTGATGTCAAACAACTTCCTTCAAATAAACAAAGATAAAACAGAGGTCATTATATTTAGAAAAAAAGACCTTAGTCTAAATAGCAACATAAAAGCTGTAACAATTCTGTGTGCATGCTTTTGCAAGATAGTGTGTATGTGAGTTTGGGCTTGTGTGACTGCTTCTTCCCTAAATAGTTCTTGCATAGTTTGGAGAACTATTTAGGGAGTTCTTGCAGGACACTGACCCAAAGCTGTGCTTTGGGTCAGTGTCCTGTTGTAGTAGGAAATTGGCTCCAATCAAGCGCCGTCCACAAGCTATGGCATAGCGTTGCGAAATGGAGTGACAGCCTTCCTTCTTCATGATCCCTTTTACCCTGTACAAATCTCCCACTTTACCACCGCCCACACACCCCCAGACTATCACATTGCCTCCACCATGCTCGGCAGATGCCGTCAAGCACTCCTCCAGCATCTTTTGATTTTGTCTGTGTCTCACAAATGTTGTTATTTGTGATTCGAACACCTTAAACCTTAAACTGTCTTTGTTCTTTTGTCCATCTTCTTTGCTTTTTACTGGCCAGTCTGATATATGGCATTTTCTTGGTAACTCTGTCTAGAAGACCAGCATTCCAGAGTTGCCTCTGCATCGTTGACATTGTGACTGGTGTTTTGAGGGTACTAGTTAATGAAGCTGCCAGTTGAGGACCTGTGAGGTGTCTGTTTCTCAAACTTGACACTAATGTATTTGTCCGCTTGCTCAGTTGTGCACCAGGGCCTCCCACTCCTCTTTCTATTCTGCTTAGAGACAGTTTGTGCTGTTCTGTGAAGGGAGTAGTAAACAACATTGTACGAGATTGTACAACTTCTTCATTTCTCAGGGAATAGACTGATGAGTTTCAGAAGAAAGTTCTTTCCATTTTGAGACAGTAATCGAAACCACGATTGCTTGTTCCCAAGCTCAGAACCCTGGGTCTTAACATCTACCTTTGCAACTGGATCCTGGACATCCTGACGAGCAGACCCCAGGTGGTGAGAATGGGCAACCTCACCTCCTCTGCACTGACCCTGAGCAGGGCTGTGTACTCAGTCCCCTGTGCGGCCACACACAGCTCCAAGGTCATCCTTAAGTTTGCAGCCGACACAACTAACCTGGGTCTCCAACAATCTCAACAATGATGAGACCGAATACAGAGAGAAGGTAAGTGACTTGGCAACATGGTACCAGGACAACCTCTCTCTTAACGCAAGACTAAAGAAATTATCATGGACTTCAGGAAGCGGCAGAGGGGAAATCCGCCCCCTAAAAATCGAGTGAAGTCTCACTTGAGTCTCAAGTTCCTTGGTGAGTTCATCAAAGATGACCTCACCTGGTCCAGGCAAGCAGAATCGGTGGTAAAAACTTCCCAAAAGCACCTATACTTCCTGAGAAAACTTAAGAAGTTTGGCATGTCTGCAAAACTCTCACCAACTTTTACAGGAGCGCCATTGAAAGAATCCTCTAAAGCTGCATTACTACCTGGAACGGCAGCTGCTCCGCTGCTGATCGCAAGTCAGCGGAGCGCATCATCGGCTGCCATCTCCCTTTCCCATCATACACAATGCTTTAGGAAAGCATGGAACATCATAAAAACTACAGCCACCCAGGCTATGGTCTGCTGCCATCTGGTAGACATTACCGGAGCATCAGGGCACGCACTTCCAGACTCACAGTTTTCTCCCCCAGGCCATGAGGCTTCTCAACTAGCAACATTGATCTATTGATCACATGAACACTTCATATGCTCTGGTCACTTTCTATGTACATTCAATGTATATTGGCATATTTTAATGTATCCATTTAAAGGCACTACTACACTTATATTTATAATATTTAAGATTCTTTGTCATACTGTCCATATTCCCATTTATACATTCTGTGGAATTGCTGCTAGTTTCTGTTATGTACATTTTTGCTATTATTTGTGCTTTATATATTTCTTAATGCCAACTGCGTAGATGTTGGATGCCATGTCAAAAGAATTTCACTGTTCAGAATGACGCTATGTTATTTGGGGCATCTGATAAATAAAAATACTTAGACTTTGACATTGATGCTCCAGATACTCAACTACTCTAAAGAAGGACAGTTTCATTGGATCTTTAATCACCACAACAGTTTTCATCTGTGCTAACATAATTGCAAAAGGGCTTTCTAATGATTAATTAGCCTTTTAAAATGATAAACTTGGATTAGCAAACAATGTACCATTGGAACACAGGACTGATGGTTGCTGATAATGGGTCTCTACGCCTGTGTAGATATTCCATTAAAAATCTGCCATTTGCAACTACAGTCGTCATTTACAACATTAACAATGTCTAAACTGTATTTCTGATCAATTTGATGTTATTTTAATGGACAAAAAGATGCTTTTCTTTTGAAAACAAGGACATTTCTAAGTGACCACAAACTTTTGAACAGTAGTGTATATACCAGGCACATTTAAAATGACTAATTCATTCAAACTTCTTACTCTTGTTACTTTTATACGGTCCTGTTACACTTCCTATGAGTTTTTAGCATAACATTCGCAAATACATTAAATTTAGCCATATAGCATCAATGATAGTATCATGAGAACACTTAGCACCTTCAAGTGGTTTACCAAAACTATCTTTTAAAAAAACAACATAACAGGAAATTAGGTAACAGGACTGTACGTTAAGACTGACATGATCAGTCATATTTATAATATGATAATAAAAGACAGAAAAAACAGTGTGAGAACCAACTTTTGGTATTCCTATGGCCATCAGGACACTCAAATGATGTTATCTCCTGTGGCTCATGTGACTTGCGGAATGTTTTTATAAGGGTGATTGTGTCAGGGTAACAGGATTGAGTGAAAACCTGGAGACATGACATTTTATTTTAGATAACATATTATAAATGTCCAATGAGAAAATGTTTTTTATGTCTACTTCAGAAATAGAGTCACACAATAAAACAAAAACATAAGATTTCTGAAGGATTCTAATCATTTTATTTCATAGTGAATTGTGGTGTTAGAGAGTGGGGATGGGCTAAAATCCTGTTTTTTCAGTGTTCTAGGTAGTTTTTATTAAGGTTTTACATGATGTATCATCAAATTGCAATTAGGACAAAGTGTAGCACAGTTTGCTTGATAATATAATGTATTAAACACATACTTTTCATGCATATTCATGCATGTAATGGCCTGGGGACGGAAAAGGCACCGATTCGGCAGAATGGCCCGTAATGTGTATTATTAACAAGACATCAATATTTCATATTTTAAATATCACGGTTATCGTCAATAATGGTATATTGTGACACCCCTAGTAGAGATCTGGTGACAGTGTAAATAAAATGTGATTTGATTTGTTTTTCTCCAATCTTTATTAATAATTTGGATGACAGATACTGGAGACAATGACAATCCATTCTACTAATAGAGATAACATGAATGGCTGTGCTGGCCTAGGATAGTACAGTGGTCTAAGCCGTCTCTTGTGCACATGTATTGTTGCTGTATGGGTTTGAATCCAACTCACTGCAATTCAAGCAAAAACCCTTCTCTAGTGTTTCCTATAAAGCATAAAATGGCTGAAATAAAGAATGGCCATGTGCAAAGGTGCTTGAAAAGCAGGTTTTTAAAAGCAGGTCTTGAAAAGCAGGTTACTTGCCAAAGGCAAAAAGAACAGAAACATCAGGACATCATACTGTTTAGTATTCAGTGTTATATTCTGTTGCAGAAACCATAATTAATGTATGTATAATCTTTTGTAAACAGATTATTGTGGACAGATTCAATAGTCAGAATCTGTTAAGGCCCAGGTACAATAATTCTATTATTTGTGATTATGAGCCGCATATATTTCCTGGAATTGAGTTTTTGACATAGATTTTTTGACAAACCAGGATTGCCAAATGTGGTGCAAACTGGGACTGTGATAAACATGTTCTACTATATTCCAAAGCTTTTGGAACATGACAAACATGAGTGGAAATGTAGCTGGGGTGCAACGATGAATCAGTTTCCAACATGTATGGCTCAATCCACAAACAGCCAATCAAAAACAGTCTAACCAGTCACTGGATCCTTTGTACAGTACATACTGTATGGGTAGGACATCACTACACAGAGTACACACCTAACTACAACAGTTCAGCCCCCCCGCCCTGTAACATTCTCTGTTTTGAAGGTACAGTATGTCATTGGAACAAACATTCTATGAAAAAAGGTATAGGTTAAGAGTAGCATTATTCCAGCCCCTCTAAGCATTGTTCATTTTAAACAAAATCATGATCAAATTACTTGTAGCCGCTTATCACACTTCTTCCTTAATATTTTAAAGCCTTTACATATGAATCCCAGGGTCAATAGGACTGATAGTTCATCAGTTAATATACTAATTTTGCATTAGCAAACATGCTAACACTGCATGGTGAGGATTAATTTGCCTATAATTTCCCCATATTTTAAAATATGTGACAATTCAGGAAACTGGGCTTATGTCGCATGTTACTACTTCAGGAGAACCGTTTGTAAGAAGAAAAACATGTTCTGGGACATTTTGTCTTTTATGCAGTAATGCCTTCTTGAAGATGTGAACTTTAATGTGACTTAATAACAAAGTATTATACTAAGTGAAAATGCGAATAAAATCTAAAACTAAAACCCTTGTTTAACCTGCGGAAAATACAGGACTTTTCCTTCCATTGGCTGAGATAATGAAGGGGCTGGACATGCCGACATACTGAGTTCTGATTGGTATATCATGTAAACAGCTTTTGTCATAACACGACTGCTTAGTCAATAAATCATTGTGATGCCGGGATTTTCAAAAATGGGCCACTGCGATCCAATTGCTACAGCTGTGAATCACATCGCTACCCTGAATTTTGCTGGTGTTATCAACCAAGTTGTGAGATACTACTTTCTGGAGTACAATGATGCCATGAATCGGACGACGATGAGGAAATCCCAGACTTTGATACTGTTCAAAACGTTCAGGCAAAGTTGAGGCATTTCATTGCAGTGCCAATGGAGGAAAGAAAACGCTAGCTCCTCTTGTATAAAACAACTGTCCACGGATTACATTTACAAGAAAAGGACGATCATGGCAGTTATGATAGTGACAATGAAAGATGCATAGATTATTGGAGTATTGAACGCCTTGAGTGTGAACGGTAGCGAAAAGACGCGTTGTAAACAATGTTAACAGACTAAAGCCGGACAAAGGACTTTGTTTGTAATCAGAGGATATATAATTGTTTCAGTCTGCCGCGAAATATTCCTACATGTATATGGGTAAGTGTAACGTTTGCTAAATAGGTACAGATAATTCCCTTTCAAAACGTTGTCCAAGTCGTTTGTATTGCTAGTTATCTAGCTATAGCTACTAACGTTACTGTTAACGTTAACTAGCTAGGTAACAACATTAACATTACCAGCT
The DNA here is from genome assembly GCA_016801175.1 of Esox masquinongy. Classification (NCBI taxonomy): domain Eukaryota; kingdom Metazoa; phylum Chordata; class Actinopteri; order Esociformes; family Esocidae; genus Esox; species Esox masquinongy. Next base: position 8,771 of record JACXGI010008643.1, on the reverse strand, counting down.
AGCTAACATTTCCTGGTTTCTAGCTTGTGTGTGATTATGCTTAGCTATTATGTTTGCATAGTCTTCACAAAAGTGAACAAGTCACTTAGCGTGATAATAAATCTGATTTACCGGTCATTCATCCAGGTGTGTGTGATTAAGCCTAATCTATAACCCTAATGGCTCAGTGGCTGTCCACCTGCACTCATACTATCTGCACTAACATTGCTGCTACTGTTTATTATGAATCCTGCTGCTAAGCTACTTTACCTTTCACTGTACTGTTTATACCTGATGTATCAAGTCCATGTGAAGAAAACTTTAATTTAATTTTATTTGGTTTGATATAGTATGTGTTTATTAGAGACCAACCAGACCAGTTTAGCACAAGGCCAGAGTGTCCCCATTTGAATACTTAAGCAGCTGGGTGGGCTTAAGGCCTAAGAGGGTGTGGACTACGCTGTATGGGCGTAAACAAAGACCAGCTCTCTGGAAAGTGTGAATCTTTCAAGCCTCTTTTCTCAGAACTAAGTATAGCAGATTATCAACATTTGAAGCAGCATGTCTTTCCCATAACTTTATCAAACAGTATTGTTTTATATACCATTTCAAAGCTCTAAATCTGGACCTTTATAAAATGCAATAGAAAGCAAAACTCAAATTTTGCAATAAGCATAGTTTCCCGAATTCTGTCATATATCATCATAAAAATTGTCACAGTCAGTCATCATAGTGTTACAAGCATTTGTAATTTGGCCTATATTTTTTGCATCGATCCGCATTTAGGACTGCATTGCTTATATCAAACTATGGTTATGCATATATTTATTATGCACTGACATTTACTATCTCTAGTCAATTGGCCTTATGGTTTAGGAGTTTTTCCCAAAATTCAAAATGGTTACATGTTCTTGATTTTTTTTGTGATGACTACAGAGACTAACACACAAATTTCCAAGGCCACACAACCGAGCAGGGCATCCATATTTTTTTACAGCAGCAGCACAATAATTACACATTTTTTATGACAACTTACAATAGTTGCTCATAGTATGCCAAAATACAAAACATTTTAAAATAAACTTTTTGAGTTATTAGGGCATTCTAAGAAAAAGAATACTACCAAGGACAACAATAGGCGTACTACTACATAGGAAAGCAAATGAGTGCAATTAGGGGGACTTTTTGCCTACAGTTTTCTTTCGCCAGGAAGGATTTAGGATTTTATTAGGATAACCATTAGCTACTACTAGAAGCAACAGCTATTCTTCCTGAGGTCCACACAAAACATCAAACATGATATACTGTAATTTAGAATAGACATGTACAGTACAAAGATGGAACTACAGACAGTGGAATCCATTGCTTAATAAGCTACCTTGACTTGTTACTATAGTTCCGTTTTCTGTGATGTAGAGCCAATGAAGTGTATGCCCACTGCCTGCCTTAAATGGGAGGGGACTGAGCAAGTGTCAGGTCAGATGAGAAAAGGAAAAAAAGGAAAAAAAGATGTGAAGAGGATATCACCAGAATGCCTTCCTTGGTTACATGTTTCTGAAAAAACTGAGGTGACTCAGAGTTGCAAATCAACTTCAGGAAACACTTGAATGATGCAGCTGATGGCCCACTTATAATTAATAAATCAAGCATGAACTCTAGAATTACAAATCCCTCCTAGCTTGTTAAGTAACAAAAAGATTAGTCATTTGTGCATTATATGAATCTGCCCCATGACGTTGTTTACGTCAATATTGGGACTACGTATAAAACACGTTGTAATTTCTTTGTGTTCCCCATTTTCCCCATTTCATGTTTAGACTGGAATCTCTATGTATGTGAATTTTATTTCGAATTAACTCACAGCCGCAGTTTTTGTTAGTCATAGAATTTTAAGTGATTCACTGGGATATTAAAAAAACTGAAGAACAATCCAGTTTCTAGATATCATCCTACAAGGAATTCCTTTGTAATGGTGAATTGGCCATACATCTGTAGCCAGCAGGTATTGTTGGCTTTCAAACATTCCTTACCATTTTTTTCACAGCATCAAAAATAGCTATTCTAGCTACCAACTGGTTCGATAAAACCTGACACAGCAAAAATAATGAATCACCTGTAAAACAATGTAGCTAGTTAATAGCCAGGAAAAAGCTTTTATTTGCTCACGTTTATTCTAACATATCAGTTTTTATCGACACGCATCCCCTTTTTACCTAAACTAACTTTCTTGTTGCCAAACATATTTACTTCATCTGGTGCAGTAAGTAATGATAGCGGCACTATATAGTTCTCTTTACTCTGTTACACATACCTCCACGTAAGTCAATGGTAACCACAGAGAATGATAAGGGAGTGACAAAGGGGAAAGCGATCTAAATTCCCCCAACATATTTAAATCATTTACTGTGATATTGGGGATACATGGCCCTTGTTCCCATGGCTCCTGTGCCCTTGCTGTAATGTATTCTATAGATCCCCTTGGCCAGGGAGAGGAGAGCGCAGAGCTGAGGGAACAATACAGTGATGGATGATGTAGCTGAGGTAATTATATAAGAAACAACAGGTATCTCACACCCCGTCAGAGTCAGTAGGCTGCCAGGGGAGGATAATCATCACTTTCTTTCTGTGAAATAGAAGAAACACATTGTTGTGAGTCCTTGTGTGCCAACACATAAACACATGCAGAGTTTAAGGCAGCATGAGAATGAGAGAAGAAAGAGAGAGCGGGAGAAGATGACGATGGCAGGCATGAGGTTGGTCTTTTTCAAGGTGTTATAGAATTAACGTAGCAAACGGCTCTAACGCGGGCCGACAGATTGAGGTCAGTCACTCCCCATCTGTAATAAATATAGAGGGGGAGAGAGACAGACTCTTGCTACTTCACTGCAGCACCCGCTGCACCAAGGAGAGCGGGATGGGATGGAAGGAAAAGAGTAGGGAGGAGAAGGGAAGATCGGGGGATGGACAGGAGGGGGTTGACGGTGAGAGGCAAAGCATTAAAAAGTGACGATGGATTAGAAAAAAGACTAGTATACTCTGGAAATCTCTAAAATATACATTATTGTTAGGTGGAGTTGGAAGCAGTTTGTTCAGCTGCAGCAGTTTGTTCAGCTGCCAAAGACAACCAATAGTTGGAGAAATATAATCTAGTTAAAAATCTCTATAAGAATTAATTTAAAACAAGATGAAAACATTGCTTTCCTGGTGACTGACTAAAGGTAACTAATAGTTTTAGCATAGGCTATGAGAGGGAAGATAAGTGGTTATTTGTATGCTGTACACCATGTTTTATTATCTTTGCATTTTATAGTTCAGAAAGAGTACGGCAAGGAAAGTGCTGGAATTGCAATACAACTCAAATATGGATAATGATGTAGATGCTAGAAAAAGAAAGTAATAGTGCCCACTAACTTATTAAATCAGACACTGCACCTCAAACCATCCCGACTCTATAAAGTATATCTCTTCCTCCCCTACGTATGCTCCAGCGACGCAAGCAAGCCGATGTGGGACTACAGGACATGATGCATGCGCTTTGTTGTTAATTTGTGCCTTCCATAACAAATGAGCTGATTCTCCTCGCCACATCTCTTAGTAGGATGTTGGGGGCTGGTGGGGTAAAGGGAAAGGTAAAGGGGTACAGGAGGCCCATACATCATACTGCACAAGGGGAAAGTAGGTGCTCTCTTCCGCCACAGGAGAACTGCATCCCTGGGCCCCCTGTGGCCCCTTGCGAACCCCAGCAGACGACCCCCCTGTGCCTGACCTACATTGTGTGTCCTCCCGCCTGCACGCTGCCTATTCATCACGACATGGCACAGGGCCCCACAGGGAGAGACGGGGTAGTGGGAAACAGAGGACAGGGTGTCCTCCTGATCCAGTGCAGGCCTTACTGTCCTCTCTGAACAATTTCAACATGCTGATGTTGCGTGGTGAATGTAGTGTACCTACCCAGGGTTAAATGTTACCCTTCCGAAACAAACAATTTAGCGCACTTAAAAAAATAACAATGTCAAAAGTATAAATGAAACCTCCTGGTATTGCTTCTGATTCTTCTAGGAAAGATGCATCCTTATTGCTTAATATTACTGTGCATGGATAGGTTAATATAAACATACTCATACTCTGTTTTTACCAGGCAAAACCAGAGAAAAATTAAAGAAGTGCTTTCTGGTCATTTAATTGGGACATGCCCGTGTGTGTCAGTGTCAATCTATGGATAACAATCAAGAACCCAAACATGTTTGTCTATATGTATGTATGTGTGTGTGTTCAACCAGTTTACAGTGACCCCATGGCTCAGTTTTGTTCTGTTACCCCTGAATTCTAGATCCTATGCCCTTATTTGCCTTTTCCTCCAGATTTATTAGGTTCTCCGCTTCAGACATGGCAGAGCTGGGCTTGGCTGTCCCTTGGCTGGTCCCTAAGGCAGGGACAGGGGCTGTGGTAAGGTAGGAGCTTGAAAAGAGACATGGGGATGGCTGGGCGTCCCAGTGGATCCGGTCCCAGAGGGCCCCAGATGATAGTCTCTGACCTTCCACTGCGTCTGCTTTAAGGGCACAGATCATACTATTGAACATCATGAATATAATGAACATCAGAAGCTAAGGGAGTACTGGTGACATCTATGTCTGTGACTGTGCAGTATATCATATTTATGCATGTGTGTCTGAGATGTCTGGCCAGTTTGGTCTTTGCCTGGGATACGTGTGTGTATATCTACAGTATGTTGTTGTTCTAGTGCTTTAAAGTAACATTAAAGACATTTAGTAGATGCTCCTATCCAAGGCATACATTGTCATAGTTTGTTGTAAATCTCAAGTGCCACCTGTATCTCCATGGTTGCTTGGTTCTTGTTTATTCTTAAATCACCTTGGTATATATGACTGTAAAATAAACATTAAGTATGTTTCTGAGGTGTTTTCAGTGAGAGAGTGGGTGGGAGCTAAGAACATTAAGGTGGAACGACAATAACACCTCCTTCACAGGAGTTCACCAGATGCTTAATTAGACATTTTTAATCCAACATCTTTACCACTGTTGCTTTATCAAAGCTTCTTATGCATCTGCCAGATTTTGCAGCAAATAGTCAGAGGTTTTACAATGCATTAATTAGTTTGTGACTCAAAAAGTGGACAAGACTCTAACAGTGGTTGTCATTCTGCATATAGAACAAATCTGCCTGATAGAGAGGGCTGGGTTTGTCTATTCATACAGAGCTGTGTTGCATGTTAACGTTTTGTTTTGGTAAACTATGTCCTATTTATCCCTTTTATTGGTCCTGTCTATTGTTTCTGAGGCCAGTGTGATCAAACGTATTGGCTTCAACTCATGTCACGCTGCAGTCAGTGTTTTGCTGGGATATGTGCTGCTCTGCTGCTGCTGGATACTGTTAAATACAACATCACCAACCAAAATCACACCGGCATCTCCATGGCTACAATTTCACTTCATTCACCACAGCAGTCCTGTTTCGCATGTTATGAAATGTGAAAATAAGATGCTTCCTGACTCCAAAAAGAAGGGGATAGTGTTAGTCACGTTGTTCACCATAAGACACTGTCCGCTTCCTTTGCATATTTCTTTCCGCTGAACTCTTTGACTGCATCCAAACTATTCATTAATTCAAAAACAAGTATTCAAACATCTTACTCATCAGCTTAAAAGACGGAGGGCAGGTATACTGCTCAGCTGGAGTTGATGTGGATGGGGAAGATGGCTTGTGGTCTTTAACTATTCTCACTGTTTCTGTGGAGCTGGAGGTGTACTGCTGGGACTGTAGGCCCTTTGATTTCCCCAGAATTCTATGGAGTGTGTTTGATGCTTTCAGCCATGTCAGGGAGTGTTTGATGAAGTATCTGTGTAAGGAGGACAGACAGACATTCCGCTCTCAGTAGCTGCTGCTTTCTTGCTGACAGATAGACCGGCTTCCTCCATCTCATTTCTGACAGACATGTCTTACTGTTCTTCACTCACTCAAGGTCAGGTTCAAGTACCATCTTTCATTTTTTTCAATTGCAAAGAGAGAAAAATATATTTATAGAATTTTAATCTTAACTTCATTCTGACTTTCCATTCTGCTTTATTGTGAATAATTCATTCTCTAAAATCCATAATTGTTTCTATGGTAGATCCTTCATTTTACTTTTCACAGTTTGGTATCTTAGGGCTTGCTTTCATTTCCCAGTTCTTTGATATCTCTTATTATTTCAAGATGAGTCCAAACACGGTATAGTTTGTATCAATGTGCATTCAACCTACATGTGCATTCATGCGTCCATGCATTATGTCCTCAGACCATTAAAACACTTGAGCTTCGGCCCGATCGTCATAGGCTGAATGGATGGAAAAATCTGCTGCTGTTTCATACTATACTGCGCACCTGAAAATAATTGCATGCCGTTGAAACACTACCTTTCCTCATGCAAGTTTTATTGACACCATCTCAGCTGGGTTTATGCCAGCCCGCAAGACACTCTGATTTGTTAAAATACATCCACGGCGGAAGCCCCGAACCCTAAAGTGTGGTGATGCCCCTGCATCAAACAGGGTCCCAAAAAAAAACTAATAGTATTAAGAACAAAAGGTTATTCCAAAATATCATAGAATATGCCAAATGAAATTTTCCATTTCCATTGTACTCTTTTAGCAGACACTCTCATCCAAAACTACTTACAGTTTGTGCAACTATCTTAAGACAGGAAGGGTTTCAGAAGTTTCCAGAAAATGGGCCACAGTGCTGCGAATTGGGCCACCATTAGTGTGCCAGGACAGAAGAGCTTCAACTGGACTGAGGGCGGGAGCAGCCTTTCAGCCGGGAAGGGATGGCCAAGAGACCAATGGAGACAGATAAAAGAGCTTGGATAGGTATGTAGAGTTTGAGCTTGACCTGTTAGTTAGGGAAGGGCAGTTCCACTGGCAGCTTTATAGCTAATGACGATAGTCTTTTAGTGGATGTAAGTTTCAACTGGCTGTTTGAAGAGAGGTCAGGTGTGAATTCGGGATGGTGAACACCAGTGTTCTGGAGTTTCAAGTGTTTTCATGGCACATGGCAGGGAGCCCTGCCAACAATGAGCGGCATTAGTCCAGAAATAAGACAACAAATGCCTGGATTAGTTCATGTGCTGCTTTGTGAGGTAAGGTTGCACTCTACATGTCAAGGTTCTGGGAGAGACCATGTCAGGACATTATGGACATGGTATATACAATACAAAGAAGACGGCCTGAAACCGAGCCCTGGAGGATACCGGTAGTGAGAACCTATGGAGCAGATAAAGATTGTCTTCACGTCACCTGGAAGGACCACCCTGCCAAGTAGAATGAAATCCAACGATGTGCAGAGATGCCCAGCCCCATTGAGACACCCAGCCCTATGAAGTTGTCAATGTCAAATGCAGTAGATTGATCTAGGAGGATGAAAATGGAGGAGGGTGGCCTTGGCTGAGTGACCCCTCTTGCAGCCTGACTGGTTAGGGTCCAAGAGCTTGTTTAGATATAACAGAAGTGTTGTTCAGAGACAGCATGCCCGTGCTGTTTTGAAAAGGAAAGGCAGAGGGGGAGCACATGTTAAGTGCATGGCACTTGCAACAGAAGAGTTGTTTGTTCGATTCCCATGCTGGGCAAGTATGAAAAACCATGCATGAGGGAAGTGAGGAATAAGAGGTCTCCATGAAGAAGCAGGTTGTCAGGAGACCCGACATAACTACTACAGGAAAAATAGAGATTCATGTGGGAATGCGTTTTGTGTGAGGAAACTATGGGCTAAGCTGAGTGAACGAGGTCCCAATATGATCATCCTTCTTTTCAAAGTCCTTGACAAAGTCATCCACAGAGAGGGGAGATGAAGGGGGTAGGAAGCGGATTTCGAGTCATAGGAGTCAAAGATAATAGTTTTAGCTCTTTCTAGTACGTCAGTTTAGTAGGTTGTCAGCCAGACAGCTAACAACGTAAGCCATTATTTGTGTAACATCCATTTTTTAGCAAGTTAAGATAAGTATTAGCTACAGTTAGGCAGTCAATGTGCTTCTTTGGCAACCAGGGCAGAGGAAAGCAACATTTCAACATTTACCTATACATTAGTGCTATTTAGATGTGATATTCATACAGCATAACACAATACAAGGATATATTACATTGCCACAATCTGTATCATGCATATTAAGATACAGGACTTTGCAGTCGGACTGTGCATGGATTTGTTTCACAATTTGTTCACAGATTTGTTTTACAGCATGGGACCAAAACAGAGGCAAAGTTCTAAATCGCTGTTCACTGCTCTCAGCTGTTGAGAACTTTGACCCATTATGCTGTTTACTTTCTGCATCTACTGTTCAGGGTTTTAGGTATAGTTTAGGTAAGTAAGTGAGTAAGAGTAAGAGTTACCGTTTGAGTTAGGGTTAGAATTAGGGTTAGGAGTTAGGGTCAGAATAGGGTTAATTAAAAATAGGATCTTTATGGCGAATCAATGTTGATGTTCCCATTAAATAGCTGTGCCGACACTGTGCCTGTGTGTATGGGGGACTGAGGCATCTCCAGCTAATGCAATGTGTTCCTAATCACAGCATACTCTCCAGTCCTCTACCTCAGTCTTTTTTTGTTATTTGGCCGTTCTTTGTAGCCATCGGAGCAGAGAAATTGCCTGTTATCTAGGGGGGTCGATTTTTCATGACCCCGTAAATTGCTTTGTATTGACACCCTGTCAGTATGAGGATCTTCATGTTAACCCCAAGATCTGCCCTGAGGTGTGTGCACCGGACCCCCTCTTGGGTGTACTGGAGTGTGTGTGTGTGTGT
>JACXGI010008642.1:0-32880 GCA_016801175.1 Esox masquinongy | reverse complement strand
GCGCACTTGTGCAATTGGCCTGTACTCTGCTGGCTATACTCGGCCCTCATTCAGGGTGGTTGCGGTTGGCGGGTGTCACTTTGGTTGATGCTTGGCAATGTGGGTGGATTGTTTTCCTGCCTGTTGGGCCCTGTCCGGGGCCTCCCCCGGATAGGGCCACAGTGTCACCAGACCCCCCTGTCTCAGCCCCAAGGTCTTATGCTGCTATATTATTGTTTTGGGGAGTAGGGTCAGTTCTCCTTCTCCACTATAAATCCTTGTAGATCTAAGGAATGCATTTTCTAAATTTTTCCTGTCTCCTGCCGTTTTAAACTTAGGAGGACATGAGGTCCAGGCCCACACCTGAGGATTACCAGGCTTGAAAGACCCGTTGCTGTCCCGGTCCAAAGTCCTCCTGGTTGTGTTGCAGATCAAGAAGATACCTGACGATTTCAGCTGCCACTGTGCTGACACCTCCCCCTCCCCGTGTTGTCCCTGTCCTTGTCCATCTGGTCATGCTTCCGACCTGGATTAAGTTTAAATAGACTCTGGACTCAGCCCACGTGCACTTATTAATTATTACAATTCACTCACAATTCACAATGTACTCTTAATATGTTCACCCGGTACAGCCAGAAGAGGACTGGTCACCCCTCTGAGCCTGGGTCCTCTCTAGGTTTCTTCCTAAATTTCGGCCTTCTTAAGGAGTTTTTCCTAGCCACTGAAATTCAACACTACTGTTGTTTGCTCCTTGGGGTTTTAAGCCCGGGTGTTTTGTAAAAGCACTTTGTGACAACTGCTGATGTAAAAAGGGCTTTATAAATAAATTTGATTGAAATTTGATTGATATAGGCAAAATGTTCCCTAAAAATGCTGAGCACTTAATTGTCTTGGCAGCCAATAGGCTTGTGTATCTGTAACGCTTTATATTTTGTTCTCATATTTAATAAGTCATTTTACAAATATAAGCTATAGGCCTACACTTCATGCAATTTAGTTATTTGTTGTTGTTGAAAATCTCTCTACTTTATGCACAGTCTGTACTCCATATGCTATTATGTTGTTTAATCATTCGTGTTGTGTGAAAACACAGTAGCAGAAACGAAAGGCAGTCATTTGTGACTATCAGACCTTTATTCGAAGAAATGTATTGACCAATTTGAACTAAAGCCTTAATAAACTCCACATGATGTATTACCTAATTCCTGAGATATATATAACATTAAATCACAATTCGGGTAATGGAATAGATCATATAGGGGTCAATTGGAGTGCAGGCTTTTAAAACCAGATAAGTCGTTCAACCGCATTTTCTTTCAATGGTGCTGATTTTGTCTATGAGTCCTTCAGTATTAGGCCTAGATGTTTGAGATTGTTTTGTTTTCTCCTATAGAAATAGCAACAGTCGCGACAGTGCTCGTTAAAGCCATCATCTTAAAATTAAGTTCAAAATAAAAACAACTCTATTGGATTTATTCTGAACAATTTATGTGTGGTGCATTTGAATTGAATTAGTTTTTTGAGCCTAATAAAAATGCTATAGTGTGTGTTCTTTCAAGTTAGTTTTTTTGTATTCCTATCATAAGATCTGAAATACAAACACATTATTTTATTCCTCAAATTAATTTGACATTAAAACAAACAAATACTGTAATTCATTCTTTTTTATACTATTGAATGCTAACAAAGCTAAACCACACAGATACTGGAGGACTGAAAGGCCTGGCAGTTCTAGAGTAGTGTAAATCCTGTATTTGGTTATAGGTCTAAATATTTTTTCTTAAAATATAGTTTAGGGGTTGAAGCAGAACATACAGTATCATATTTTTGGTTTTATAGTTTGCAGAGAAAAGCCAGTCCTAATAAGGATATAATAATTTTGTTTCTCTAGCAACCAAACTCTCATTTTTAAGCTTTATTCAGCGTTGTAGAACGGAAAAAAACAGGAAGTAAAATTGAGTAGTCTGACCAATTAGGAGAGTATACAGTAGCCTATTGCCTACTGCAGGTTTTAAAGTCAATTAGCGAATTGCCGTAAGACGTGTTCTTCTACCATACTCTACTTCAAAACCATGATCTAACCACGATACAATAGCTGTGATTTGTATTATATTATTTAAGATCATTCAAGTGTTTAAACAAATAGTATTTATTTGTGTAGGCAATTAGTGTTTTTTTTATAAAAACTCATTGTAATTATAACAGCAATGAAGACGCAAATGGAAACAACAATGAAGACACTGGAAACCTGTTATATTAGGAGCTGTAATGTTAGGAACGTTGTAAATATTATCTGCAACTATCTTCAGAAAACGATTTTCGAGAAATAAAGGCATTTTCAGCGTTCTAAGAAAATGTCAGAAAAATCCTACTAGAACAGCAGAACTTTATTTGTGATTAATCAGAGTCACTTTAAATGATGGCAGGGGTGTAATGACTTCTATTTAACATGAGTTTGAATGTGATTGGTTAATTCTGAACACAGCCACATCCCCAGTTATAAGAGGGTGTGTACACTTATGCAACCAGGTTATTGTAAGATTTTTATTTTTCATTTTTCCCATTCGAAGATTTCAGTTTGTTTTTCAATTGAATTGTTTACATTATAGGTCACATTAAAAGTGGAAAAAGTTCTGACATGATTTATCTTTGTCTCATTCTTTTACATCACAAAAACCTGGCATTTTCACAGGGGTGTGTAGACTTTTTATATCCACTGTACCTGATCTTACCACAGTAAGAAAACGCTGTAATTAGATGAGTGACATCTGTATAAGGTATTCATTCAATATTTTCACATTATAATACAGGTAATACAGGTCATGTATTACTAGTTTTCCTATTAGTAACAGCTCTACCCTCTTCTTTTAGCCAACCTGTAAGAAAACATAGGGAAAGTCGTTTTGATCCTGAATAACTTAAATGTAAATGATTTCACAGGACATGGGTATCTGTAAAACATCCAAACCAATGTGACATGTTATTTTTTTGATGGGCTATTCTCAGAACATTTTGTAGCCACAATAATTATATATTATTATTGCTACATCTAAAATGCTGAATGGGTATGCAATGTTTGCAGGGCCATTGTTCTCTGCTTTATGGGAAATTTTTTAGAATTTCAAGAAATTGTTTTATTCTTAAGATAGAGAGGGGCCGAATCACATTAAAAAAGAAAGTTTTGTGAGAAATGGAGATTTGGAGACAAAGGAGTTTCAAGAGGCTGGCTACAATATGAGGTGTTCTGTGTGACACAAAAAGGCAATTTATTATTTTGTCTGGTTAAAATGCGAGCTCAAGGAATGCAATATACCTGCGAGTGATCAACCACCACTGGGTGTAGTTCCACATCCTGCACAATTGAGTCACCCACAATTACTATCTCTGGCGTCGATTTCAGCCCCAGCGCTGGATGGTCATCAAGAGGCTTGATGGGCTCCGAAGAATGTTGGGCCAAAACCTCGAACTGGTTCGACAGATGCATTTCCCGCTGAGTTGGTGGAGGAAGTAAAACATGCCTGTCATGCTTCTTATATTTAGTTACCATAAAATCATCAGGCAGCAGACGAGGAGTAGAGCAAGCCGAAGTAGATGGAGGCGCTAGAGGAGGAAAATGCTCCATATACTTGTCTGTGTTGGTAGGGTCCTTGGTATGCATCACCGATGCCCACAATTTGGAAGTGAAGGCACCAAAGTCTCTCCGTCCGGTTAACAATGCTGTCTCGAATGCCTCTTGCGTTTGGGTATTGTCTTTTAAAATAGCAAAACGATCGTTCAATATTTTAAACTCTGAAAGTAGTTTGATAATCTGTTCTTTCAGGTGGTTTGTCTGCTGGCATTTGTCACAGACAAAACCTTCAATAAAATCCTCTTTCTCCACTCCCACAAACATCTTGCAAATTTCGCACTTCATGGCAAAGTCCTTGTGGGTGGATGTCTCCATCTCAGGCCTTACACTACACGGGAGGTACACTGCAAAAAATATCTGTCTTATCAAGTATATTTAACTTGTTTTCAGGTTAAAAAATCAAACCATCCTTAAAATAAGGTACATTTTTCTTAACAAGCTAGAATGTACCGCTTGTTTTTAGAAAATATACCTTGAATATCGTGTAATTTGTCTTGTTCCATTGGCAGATTATTTCACTTATTTCAAGCAATTATCTCCTCAAAAAATTAAAAAGTTAAATTATCTTGTTCCATTGGCAACATATTTTGCAGTGTAGTAGCTAGTGGTCCCAGCCAAAGGGCTAACCACGACGCAAGTCGAGAAAAACTTGTTTAAAAGTATAAGATCCACAAATTCTGTCAAGGTTTAAAACGATAAAACTTTAAAACTGGCATCAGATAAAATCTTAAAACCAGGCACCCCACCAAACAATTTTGAAGTGACCTAAGCGTCTAATGTCACCGTTTGAGGACGTTATGAACTTAAACACATTTGCTTTCACATGTTCTAAAATACTTCAGCAACGAATCCGACAAAGCATGCCTTAAGTTCTATGTTTAAGAGATTTTCAGGTCAGTGCGGTTTCACAAATAATATCCTGAAAGTTCAGGGAATAGGCTTTGTGCTCTAAACATTACTCTTCATTACGTCTCTATTGGTGTGTAAACAGCACAAATTCAGATACTTTGCTGTTATTCCGGCCACTCAACATTTAGTAGAACGAATTGTGGTGTGCTTCATAGAACTAATGATCAAATTTCATGGAAAGCATGAATTTGATAGTGAAAATGAAATTATGCTTAGAAAAAAGTATTTCTACTGGTAAATCAGGTTTTTGGGAAAATTACACAATTGGTTGTTGACTTTAATGAATCAGGAAATTAGTACAATAATTTTTTTATTAACTGAACTTTTTTTATTAGCTGAACCAGGCAATAAGAAGTTTAATACCATTTGAACAGTGGTAAACTTGCCCTGAAGTGGACTTGTGTGTGTTATTCACACACAATACATTGGAGGCAAATAAAAAGCCATAAGCCATAGTAGTTCGTAGTTGGTTGCCTCTTGGGGTCACCAACAAGTGCCAGTAACACGTTTTGGTTTTGAGTGTAACCAACAAATGTAAATGACTAGAATTTGCTAAATGGCATTGGGACTTGGATTAGAATCAGACATCATAAGATGAGAAGAAAATAAAGTTCTTTGGCTGAGCAAATCAGATGGATTTGGCACCAGAACAATGCATAAGTAGAAAATAAGTTACCTACTGTGGTCAATGCTATGGAGCCGTTTTGCTACCACTGGTACTGCCGACATAATTAAAGGGAAGGTCATCATGACCTCTGCCAAGTACAAGGAAATGTTTGCCAAAAAACCAGGTTGCTTCTGCTAATAAGCTGATACTTGAATGCAAGTTAATTCAGCTTAACAACAGACCTACTCAAATTTTAAAATGACTGCAACGTCAACATTGTTCAATAGCCATCTCAGTTTCCGGAGTCGAACACCACTGAAAACCTATGGTTATATTAAAGATTGCAAGTCCAGAAAATAAAGTATTCTGTATGGAGAAATTGTCTATGAATGGCCAATGATGCCAATAATAATGTAATTAAAAATTATTTGGGCACATATTTTTATTTTGAGAAAACAAACATTACTGGTTAAACAAATTGTACTTTTTACAATTTACTTTTTAAATTTTTACCATAAATCATTGGTCTGTATTTGAATAATTTATTTCATACAGGTTATTGCTGATATTTATTATATATTAATACGTCAGAAATTTAAATCAGCCGACACTGCCTAAATGGTAAGCTGCTATGAATGCAAAAATATCTATTTAATGAAACATTGTGTTATTATAGAATATTTAGGCAGGTCAGTGTTAATACATTAACAAGTACAATTCATTTAAACTGCTCTACAGCATGAAAAATGGGCCCCTTCATTTATTTATCCGGAAATCACTCTGATATTTATTTTCCATTGGTAAAACTTTGTAAGCACTTTGTTGTTTGTATCCTTGTGTCATGTAATCTGTACTGTATTATTACCTTTTTGGCTTCATGAAAATTCTTTCTGTACCTTAGCAGAAGGCTTTTAACAAAGATTCTTTAAACATCCTACCCTGAGTTGTTGAATCTTAATTCAGACAAGGCAAAATCATTTATCAATTGATTTCTCTGTGTGGTAGTAACGGCCTGGGATTGTTGATTGAGCAGTGTGATCAATGAGTTCTGGGTCCAAATTCAGGGTAATTACAACCAGACACCATGACCAGACAAATACAAGACATGGGACACAGATGGAATGACCAGGTTTTCTATAGTTGCCGATGCCCATACAAAGAACAAAGCTGAGCATAATATCTGACATTTCACACTAGAATTAAATATGATCATATGATAAGCATGATAATATGATAAGTATGACACGAAAGATAAATTTACTATAAATTGGCGGCTGTAAAGGAACATACATTTTGTTCATATGACTGAGTATTGATCATTAGTGAGTTGTATAGAACGGTGAGTCTATAGGCACCTCCACAACTCTGATTGTATGAGTTGATGTGTTATTCACATGTAGTCAGTATTTTGAAAGTCAGTTGTGCAAACGCCAGCCCACCATCCACAACACTCTAGCAAACTGCCACTCTATTTAACTATTAAAAAGCTCATAATTGCCCCTAGTGGCCAGTTTCCGATGGTAGGTAAATGGCACTTTCCATATTTTGACACTGAACATAATCATTCAGGACCAATAGCACTGGGATACATTGTTACTGAACATAATAGCACTGCTGATATGTTCATACTAAACGTAATCACATTTTGCAGAACAGAATACACAATATGGCCAAAAACTATGTGGTGCCCCTACAAATTATTGAGTTCAGGCGTTTCAGCCACACGCACTGTTCACAGGTGCATAAAATTCAGCACACAGTCATGAAATCTTCATAGACAATCATTGGCAGTACAATAGGTCGTATTGAAGAGCTTGGTGACTTTAAATGTGGCACTGTCACAGGATAGCACCTTTGCCACAAGTCAGTTCTTAAAAATTCTGCACTACTAGATATGTCCTGGTCAACTGTAAGTGCTAACATGGTCATGTGGAATCATGTAGGAGCAACAACAGCCAGCCATGAACTGGTAGACCACGCAAATTCACAGAGCGGGGCACCTGAGTGCTGAAGTGCATAGCATGTAAAAATCACCTATAGGCGGGACTTCCGGTTTGGGGGCAGGACTTCTGGTTTGGTAGGTGGGACTTCCTGTGTGACGTATGTCCCGGGGTGGGACTTCCGGCGTGACGTGTGTCCCGGGGTCGTACTTCCTGTGTGATGTATGTTAGGGGCTGTAACTTCCTGTATGACGTATGCATGTCCGGGGGGGGGGTATGAAATATAGTATGGGGGTGTGCGGTTTGTTATTCATGGTGGCTTTGATGTTTGACAATAGGGCAATAAGGTTCTGGGGATGTTAAATTCACCAGACATTTGATGTTACAATAAGTCCGATGTTTAACAATAGGATGCCAAGGTTTGGGAATGTTAAATTCCAGAAGCATAAGATGTTATGATATGAAGAGTGATGTTTGCTGTTCAACAAAAGGGCACTAGGGTTCTGGAATGTATAATCCCACAGGCAATCAATGTTACGACAAGTTCTATGCGTGTACAACAGATGATCTATAACCAGTGGGTGGTACCTTTCATGGTTTTACAACGCCATAGGTGGCTGGTGTGGTCGGTTCATTTAAACCACACAGACCCCAGGTGTTGGTCATTCAGACAAACCTGAGTAAACCTACGTGTACATTACAAAACATGGCGAATTCTACAGCGATCAACATTGGGTTTGAAACACAGGTGAAGGTTAACAGCTTACCAGCTGCACAGCAAGTCGGCAAGAGAATACATTTGGGTGGCGATGACACGATGAAGATGCCACCCCCAAAGAAACCGATGCAGTATTTAGCTCGGACTCATCAATTACACCAGGATGTGTTGGCATAGGAGAGGAAGTTGGAAGACGGCCGAACTGGTGGATACATTTTCAACCCCGAGATACCAGAAGTCACATTTTATGAATTGTCCGAAGGCGAGGTGTTTAAACAGGGTTTGACTGATCAAATGACCTTTAGTGCTAGTTTATGGAGCACCTTTCGAAAAGTGTTTTATTCGGGGCCAAAACAGGGCACACATAATACGGTAGATGTGTTGTTTAAAGTCATCGAAGGAATGCAGCAGTATGAGTCTGTTAGATTGGAACTATTTCCTGACAATGTCGGTGTGTTACAGTGTGACTGCGACTGCGCACTGTTCGACTGACGTACAACCCTGAAGCCCTGCCTTAAGCTAACACAGTTCTTAACACAGCATAAAAACAGACTGCCTGTGAGTATCAAGCAGCCGGTAGAATTTATGAAACATGTCTCAAGAACACAACCAACTGGAGTTTGAAGAACCCAGGACTGGCTGTGTGACGCCTTTGAGGACAACGCTGAACCCTGCTATGGTACCCCGGACCCTGACAGCTTGACTCCACCGTTATACCCACCAAGAAACTACCACTGGCTTGACCGGCTTGGCGCTCAGCTAGGACCTTTTAATCTATCATACCTTTCAAATGCTGACAGGAGTTATCACAAAATGGACAAACGCCTTGCACCACAAGTTTTAAAGATCATCAAAGCAACATTGGGTATGATCCTGGAACACGTTGTTGAGGCCATTCTCCACAAAGCATGCATCAGATGTGAATTGGACCACCGAGCCAGAGAAGACATTCTTGTCTCGACCCGTCTGATTATTTTTTTGAGACCCATTATGATGACATCGTGGAGACAGTTTTAACACCGCGACTGAAACGTGCTGGTCAAGGCTTTGAATGCATCTGGTTTTCAAAACCCCCTGACCGATGTTCATGTGGCAGCTAAGAACTTTCTGCATGAGCTCAAGTCAGAGCCGTACATCACACAGCGACTAAATGAGAATAGGGATGAATACATGGACAAATTTCATGAGGAAGCTGTATGCAATGCAGTAGAGTCTTGGTGCGATAAAACCAAAGAGCCTGTATCAACAGAAATCTGAATGTGTGTGTGTCCCTTCTGAAATTCTGTAATTCCAAAAACTTGAATAAAATGATGTTAAACACGCATTACTTCTCATTATTGACCAAAATGCTCTGTGATGGCTGAACAGGTTATGAAAAGTATTTACTACGACCCATCAAACCCTGGTGCTTATGTGGGTAGAGAGTGTTTGAAAAGAGCGTACTTGGTGAAAACCAGGGAGATCCTCAAAAATGGGGTGGCAAATGATTGGCTATTGTCCCAGGATACATACACGCTACACAGGCCTGTAGCTATTAATTTTCAAAGAAATAGAGTTATTGTTCACGATATAAATTCACAATTTCAACTGGATTTGGTCGAAATGAGTGCTTATAGTGCGGAAAACGATAACATGAAATTTATGTTAACATGTATAGATGTGTTAAGTAAATGTGCCTGGGTTCGTGTGCTGAGAAATAAAAGTGCTATCGAGGTAAAGCGGGCATTTGAAGACATTTAAAGAAGGAAGAACCCCCAAAAAGTCCAAATGGACAAGGGGAAGGAGTTTTTTAATTCACATTTTGAATTGCTAATGAAAAAGCACAACATAAAACATTTTGCTACAAGAAATGTCAAAGCGAGCATCATTGAAAGATTTAATAAAACAATTAAATCACGAATGTGGCGGTATCTCACGGCTGCTAACACACATCGTTATGTTGATGTGATTCAAGATTTGGTTCGTGGTTACAACCATAGCTACCATCGGTCTATTAAGATGAAGCCTGTTGACGTTTGTGATGAAAATGTTAGACGAGTTCTCAAGAACCTGTATGGTACAACAATGATAAAAAATGGAAATCAAAGTTACAAGTTCCAAGTTGGAGATACTGTGAGACTCTCAAAATTGAGAGGGGCGTTTACCAAGGGTTATGAAAAAGGTTACACAGATGAATATTTTACAATAACGGAATGCATTCCTAGGGTGCCTCCTGTGTATAGAATAAAAGATTACGATGGTGATGTGATCGTCGGGATCTTTTATGAACAGGAATTATTGAAAATAATTGTGGCTAAGGATAAAACTTTTAAATTGGAAGCAGTTCTGGATGAGAAAGTACAGAAAGGAAAGAAAATTAGTCTTGTGAAATGGCTTGATTGGCCTGAGAAATTCAACAGTTCGATAGTCTCCTTGTCACCCAACAGTCTCCTTGGGTGATCATTTAATTAGTCAGCGTAGCAACACATACCCCTACAGAGCTGTTAGAGAGCATTCTGAATTATGGAATTGATACTTCAAAGACACAATTTTCAGCCGGTTTGTTTTTCAAGGACACCACAGGCTACATGGATGTTACAGACCCTGCAGAAGATAACAAAGGACTTCTGAAAAGGGCTGCCTATTCCGTGAGTAGTACAACATTCGAAATAATCGGCCCAATTCATAGCGATATCTTCTTTCAAGAGAAACTCTTGTTAAACGGCATGGACATAAAAGTTAAAAGTATATCTTATGCCTGTTTTATTATTCAAAAATAAAGGCAATTGTAAAACAAAATGTATGCATACAACAATAGGGCTCCAGGGTTCATAGTATTATTCAACAAATAGTCAAGGCAAAAACATACACTTTGACAATGAATCATAAATGATTAAAAAAAATAAAACACATTAAAATTGAAGCCATCAGATAATCAGTTGCGGGGGGAGTGGTATTGGAAGTAGGTGCCCGGGGTATGGCCAATTAATCCAGTGTTTCGCCAAGCGTTTGTTTATACAAATTGATTTTACGTCTTACAAGCTCATTTGGAATAGGAAAAGGCATGTTGAGACAGGCCATGGTCTCTAAGAACTCCCCTCACTCCAAAGGCCTTCTAGCATCAGCAATGTTGGTGGTTGCTGTCACACTTTTAACCAGATCCAACAGGTGCGAACCCTTGATTATCTCTCCTATGAAAATGAATGGGCTACTTGCACTCAGGGTGGTGACGTACTTCCTTTTTACAATAATACTGCTCGCCTGTTTCCGGCGAGCGTTAGTTGTATATATTTGTCTGACCACAAGTTTAGCTAGATAAATAAACATGATTGAGACTCGGAAAAAGATATTTAAGAACTTATTTTTTAAGAAACAAGTAAAGAAATATTCAGAACATTGCTCTGTACCTCTGTGCACCGCATCTACTAAATTCAGTGTGGTTATTAGTATACATAGATACTAGTAAGATACTAGTAGGCCTATTACTGGCTAATAAGCCATTAAACTTCATAAGAAACATTAGTCAATTTAATGATGCTTAATGGTGTCTAGCTAAATATTCAAACTTGGCGTTTTGTTAATGCGTGGCAAAATGATCTAATATTGAGCCGCAATTGTTTGACGAGGTAGTATGTCCAAATCAGTCCCAATACTAGCATACTAGCTTACTATATACTCAACAGTATGTACTTCACCATCATCCGCCAAGTAGATACTTGTAGTATGCAATTTGAGATCCATCATTTGTCTGGATCATAACTACTGTGCTGTCCCCGAACTAGCTTCACTGGACGTCATTTCATGAAAATGAGTACCTTCGTAATCATTTATGTATGTCGATACACACATCTTAAATCTTTTCTCCAACTTGCTAGATGGAGCCTTGCAAATCATCTTGCAAATACGATTAACATTGTTCATTTTAGGCAACTCTTGTATAAACCGGAAATGCTGGGGCAGTATTAAAGAGAATGCGGAAGCGGTTGTGCAGGGAGCCCCCATTCACCATTTGAAGTACATTAAGTCAAATCTTTAGACCTGAGCATTCTATTTATAATATATTCAACATTCTTCTTACTCCTCGCAGGCACATTGTCCAAAATTTAATCAAAAAGGTTAACATTTCGATCAGCCGTTTGATTAGTTTCAGTCATGTTTACTACATCAGCCCCAGTCTCAGACCCGGGTAGACTTAAAGTCAGATACAGTGGATATAAAAAGTCTACACACCCCTGTTAAAATGCCAGGTTTTTGTGATGTAAAAGAATGAGACAAAGATAAATCATGTCAGAACTTTTTCCATTTTTAATGTGACCTATAATGTGAACAATTCAATTGAAAAACAAACTGAAATCTTTGAGGGGGAAAAATTAAAAATAAAAACCTTACAATAACCTGGTTGCATAAGTGTGCATACCCTTAAACTAATACTTTTAGTTTAAGTATTAGTTTAAGGGTGTGTAATACTGATTTTATTACAGCACTCAGTCTTTTTGTGTAGAAGTCTATTAGCATGGCACATCTTGACGTGACAATATTTGCCCACTCTTCTTTCCAAAAGCGCTCCAAATCTGTCAGATTGCGAGGACATCTCCTGTGCACAGGACTCTTCAGATCACCCCACAGATGTTCAATTGGATTCAGGTCTGGGCTCTGGCTGGGCCATTCCAAAATGTTAATCTTCTTCTGGTGAAGCCATGCTTTTATGGATTTGGATGTGTGCTTTTGGTCATCGTCGTGCTGAAAGGTGAACTTCATCTTCAGCTTTCTAACGGACGCCTGAAGGTTTTGTGCCAAAATTGCCTGGTTTTGTGCCAAAATTTCTTAGAAAAAGGTATTTCTAAGAAATCAAACTTTCTTAGGAATGTACACAACAGGCCAATCCCCGGAAAACAATCCTGTTCTCAGAGGGTAGTCTTCCGGTGTTGTAGCCTTGAAGTCTATAAGTAACTAACCGAAGGGTGGGTGTGTTGGATCTTTTAAACTCTCCATGAAGAACTGAGAAAGGCCGGGGTATATTTGTCTTCCTAAAATACTAATCTGCTGATTGTTGTGTGGGTTTTTAAACATTTAGATCACTTGTGTTCAAGTTAATAGTTCTACTAGATTTGCGTTTAACAAACATGTTTTGGACAAGGCAGATGGCACTCAGGTTATGGTGGTGTGAATATTGTGTGAAAACTCTCTCCATCTCCAAACTCTCTGATGCATTTTTCATTAAATTGTCAATAATTAAAAGGTTGCTTTTCTGAATCGGTAACAGATTGTCATCACACAACGATGCTGATAAACTTTCTATAAAAGTAATCTCTCTCAACTTCAACATTTTGTCATACAACGGTTGCCAACACGAATGAACCCAGACTATATTCTGAATTACATCAGCATTATCCAGTAACATTTTCACAAAGTAAGTTTTACCCAAGTTACTAGGTCCGCTACTGACACAGCTGAATGGGTATTGTAGTCGTGGGTCAAACTATGGTCACTATCCATCCTAGAATGTGATTTAGTGATTTACCCTTGTGCTGTAATCGGGGAGCAGTACACGCTTGTTGTATACAACTCTGAAGTGCTTGGATACTACTCTGTTTTTCAATGTGAACGCTATTTTATCTCTAGCAATTGTGTCTGCATTAGCAAGGACATGATCATCAGTACCACCTTCGCCTCGTACAAAGTTATCAACCAGTCTTGTTAGTGTCTCCAAATTTACAATACCCGAGTTGTAGCTGCTGAGTGTAATGCCTTTTGTTTTCAGACAGGTTAGACCTTTAACGCTTTTGTAACCATATGTCTTTGGGCCACCACTAACAAATTGTGCGATGCTGTCACCATCTGGTAACTCATCGGTCAAGTCACACAAGAATGGGCCTAGAGGGGGCACCCAATCCCTGTGGCGTGTGACAAAGATCACTGAATCAGTGTCTTGTGTAGAGCACACGTCTATACAACTTCTCCAAGAGTGAATACAACTCGAGTCTAGCATAAGCTGTTGTGAAAGCAGCAATAAAAATATTGCTGTGGTGTCTGTTTTGTGTAACGCCACTGTACCATCGCAACTGTGTCTGAGATGAAAGAGAAATGACTAACTTCTATTTCACTGGAAAAAATGTAGTGGCTAAACTCCTCTGAATCTGTAATTAACATTGTGTTCATAAGGTTAGTCCGCTCACCCATCTTACCTCAAAAACTATTCATTGCCAATTTAGCCAAAGATCGCCTAGCATTGTTTACAACAATGTTTTCCTTGTCAAGCTGCACACCCTCCTTTTCATGATATTCATGTATATACTGTTCTTTAGCATCATCGTCAACCACTGATGGTGGGAAGCCGCTAGCTTCCTGCTTGTGCTTCAGGAATGTTCTCATGTAATCTGCAAAATGATTATCTGATGTCTTGGTGAAATCCCAGACTTCAAATAGTTTCACAGTGCAATAACCTTTCTCAACAGCCTTAACTAGCTCAATAGAAACCCAAGTACCAGTTAAAGCTCTTTCCGAATCAGTATGTGAACAATCAGTTACCTGGTTTTCAGTTCAGGGCGTGCTGTATCTATATATTCTCATCAGTGGCCAGATATTCAAGCCACTGGATTGAGCTGTTTGAGAATGTCTTCTGACAATGATTGCAGTTGTCTGAGGGGACCAATGCGATTGTGTCCTTGGTGAGGAATCTGTTGCAAAAAACTTTCATGTAAGCCGAAGCAATCGTAATTGATCGGAAGAGGTCAACACCACCACATTCCAGGAACTCAAGTCTGTAATGCATACAACCCTCTCTCAAGATGACCACATCATTCACGCAGTAAGCCTTTACTTCATCCTTCATGACAAAGGTGTCTGTGGAAACCATTTCGTACCATTGCAAAAACTCATCTTTTTTTTTAGCCATCATGGTATTCACACCGTAGTAATGTGGTTCCGGATGGGGGCCAACATAGTTCTCATTCTCCTTGATGTTAAACTTGTAAGAAAAGTAGGCTTTTTTCGAATCCTTAAAACCCATAGCTACCAGCTTCATTGACAGAAAGCAATGACTATCAATGTCTCTCTGATTGAATGTGCTGTCTGTAAAAATCATGAGCTTGCTACCATTAGCGATAAGTGTCGCGCCAATACTGTTGTTAACAAGGTGTTGCATCCAGGGCTGGAAATTAAGATCGCCCGCTAACCTCAGACGAGTAGTTTAGATTTCAGGCGAGTCTAATTTTAGAACCACTAATCCGTCAGGTGAGTGAACTTTTGCCGATTTATTCAAGGGAGTTTTAAATGCGGTGACTAAGATAATGAGTCATTAGCCCTCGTATTATGAGGATCATAATCAGTCCGCCAGACTCGCCTTGAAATAAAGAGTCGGAACCTTCGCTAAGCCCTGCCCCCTTGGTTACTGTAACTACAACAATATAGTACTCTAATATCTTTGTCTCTATACAAGCCACGAAACACGACAATAATTTTAGAATTAGTTTAGCGCCAAAACAGAAAGGATGCGTTCAGTAGACTGAACGTTTGCAACCTGTTAGTGTGTTTTATACATATTTGTCATGATCACTATTAAATACCACCAGTAGTAATATCACGTTCATTCGCCTACCAGCTGCCGTTAACATTCATTGAATGTTAAGTACACTTTACATTATCTTGAATGTAGCCTACGTTTGAGGGAATATTTGGTATGCACTATTTAAATAATATAATTTTTTTTTGCTAATTACACTTGGTTGGATATTTTTGGGTGACTTGCAGTTGCAAAATTGTTCTCTCATTCTAAGTGGTTATATAATATTGTGCACAGACAAATTTAACATGAATACTGGAAAAATATATAGAAAACATCCATTTATAAACTAATAGCCCTGTTCGTTACTCGGTAAATAGAGTTACAAACAGGGCTAGTAACATTTTACCCGAGCTAGTGGAAATTTTGGCCTACTAGCCCGGCTGACTAGTGCCAAAAATCCATAAGATCCACCCCTGGTTGCATCAAGATGTAACCATCAAAACCTTTCGAGTTGTGTGCTATAAAAGTGTAGTCAGTATATTTCGGTTGCCTAAACGTTTGGAAAAAAGCAGCGACACAACCATCCCCACCCGAACACCACGTCTCGTTATCAACGCTTATTGCACACCCAGAACATTTGCCTCACGTCATGCAATATTGGGGAGATTGCGGGCGTTGGGTGAAATAATATAATTAACCTTCAAATCACAAGGCTTGTAATTTATCAAAAACAAGGTGATTCAGTTACAATATTGAATGTTGAGTAGGCTATGTAATATATCGAAAGAAACAAAATTACAGAAATCACACAGCCTTAAAAATGTTCATTATAAACTTTGCAAGCACCGTACAAAGCATCTAGCAACTATATAGCCAAATAACCTTTTCTCTAAAATTCTTCTGCGGCATCATACACATACAATTATGTTGCATATACACATTGCATTAGAAAATGGGAGAACCAATGCAATAACCAATCAACAATGTTCAAAACTGTATTTGTTATGGTCTTTAATTTCTTGCATTTCAGGATCAAGACAAAGTTGTTACCAAACGGCTACTAGAATAGTGTCCGCGTCTTTTCATTGAGACATCTGTTTCGGCTGTGTTCACTTAAAAGACGGCTAATATATTAAACTTTAATAATATACTGTAGCATGTCAGATTGGGAAAAATTTGCATGGAAATACATGTACAGATGTGCATGTGGAAACAAAACATCCTCACTAGGCAAGATACGAACCCATCTACACAAGGCATCTAACAGTTGCTCAACCCACTCAGCCACTAAGTCTTAACAGCAATGACAGGACGCGGCTCCGAATACGAGGCTCGGAGGCTGGCTCCGAAATTTCAACCCAGCCTGCTCGAACGAAAGGGCGGAGGCTTGTATCCAAGCAACAATATCACGTGATTGATGACGTTTGAAGCTTCGGACGTCACGCAACCATCTAATGGGTTTTTTAAAGACATGGCGCTTTCCAACCATGCTTTAAAACATATGAAACTAAATTAGTCTCCAGCCTAATTATCAAGAACTAATGAAATTCACAAGAATGAATGTCAAAACGGTCCTGTTACACATCATTCATTATCAATAACAAAGGGGTAGGCCCAGTATAGTAGACTTTTGTTAGAATATGTTTTGTAATTTCGTTAAGTGCATCACCTAGCCGGTGGCTGAACGTGTAGAGCTGTGGATGGATATACAATTATTTTACAAAGCCCGGTTGGAGTCCCAATGATAACACTGGCAACACTGTCTTTGTAATTCCTATGTCAGGAATATTTGCTTATCAGTTTTTAGTATCACATCTTAAATAAGACTCTTAAATAAGGTGATAAATGATGGCCGAAGCTTTGTTTGATGTCTACTGACAGGCACCGGGGCTTTCCTCCATGCCCGGTTATTTACAAGTGCTTCCCACATATTGGATAGCTAAGTAGCTATGATTAGATAATAGCTGACATCACTGTCACAGTGTTGAATCCAGTTTTAGTTTAGTTTTAATGTACCAGCACCCTTATTGAAATAATTATATTTATTTTCGTATGAGTTATGTTAATATTTTCTTTTCCGCAGCCTCAATAGTACCAAGGATGCAAACGTTTTTAAATAATTGTTGGTCAGGAGATTGAACCAAAATCTCAGATCGAGGCATGCTTTGAAATTTCAACCCATTCGAATCCAGGCGAAAGGGCCGAGGCTTGGTTCGGTGTAATACCACGTGATTGATGACATCTGAAGCCTCGTTTGATCACATGCTTTTTCCAAAGACTCTTTTGAAAATGCAGGCTATGATTGTTCGGTGCGGTTCGGTGCCTGAGACTTTTGAACAGCATCCTCTACTGGTCACCTTATTTAGTAACTTATTTTATTTAAAACTCTGTTTTATTTTGTGTTTTTTATGACACTTACCTTATTAATACAAAACATTAGAATGGATGCACAGTTGAAAAAGCAAGAAGAACACGGGACACGAACAGGGCAATACAATTTCCCTTTGGAAAGCGCATGTCTAACCACAGAGCTACGAAGTCATGTTGGGTAATAAGGAAAAGACGTCTATATGATCATTCAGCATTGTAATATGTATTCTTGACCAACAGGTGACACCACTGTGTAGTGAGTTTCAAAGCCTCGAAAAATCGAACCAATTTTCGAACCATTTTGATGAAAGCCTCAAACGCTTCAGAAAGCCTCAGTTGCCCATCACTACAAACGGTATATTGATAACCACAATCGACACAGTATGTCTTCTGGTCACACCTTCTAACCCAACGACCTGCACCTTTGTGGAACTTCAAGCCTTTATGATGGCCATAACAAAAGTCAGAATAACATATCCACTTACAGTCCGGGCACTGCTTTGCGTTTTGAGGCTGGATGTGACAATCTGTATGAAGACATAGGGGGTATTTCAGAAAGCAGGGTTAACATGCTCTGAGTTGAAACCACAACTCTGGGTTGACTGACTCTGAGCTGTCAAAAGATTTGACAGTTTCAGAACAGGTGGTAACAATTAGTTCAGTCAACTCTGAGTTAAGTTAACCCTGAGTAAAGCACATGCACAAGGAAATAAAAAGCCCTCATCAATGGAACGCAGATAACGTGATTCATCATGGCAACAGGAGAAAAAGATCTCAGGCCCTGTACTTCTTCCCAGTGGAGTTAGATATATTAATGAATGCACATGCAGAATATGAGTATATATTCAAGAAAAAAGCAATACAGTATCAGCAGCAAAAGAACGTGAGCTAGCGTGGCAGAAAATTGCTGACTGAGACAATGAATGAGTATTAACTGAAAAGAAAAAAGTTGCATCTTGAGTCTTCCACTCATTATATGTTTATATAATGTAGACCTGCAGACCTCACCACCCTCTGGAGGGACTTGCGATCGGAGCGGCTGCCGTATCAGGCAGTTATGCAGCCTGAGAGGATGCTCTCAATGGTGCACCTGTAGAAGTTGGTGAGAGTTTTTACAGACATGCCCAACTTCTTGAGTCTCCTCAGGAAGTATATTTGTTTTTGGGCAGTTTTCACTGCAGAGTTCGCTTGCCTGGACCAAGTGAGGTCATTTGTTTAGGTGCAACCCAACAGGCACAAAACATACTTGGCAGCAACTGAAGATGAAATAAAAATATATACTTCAAACAGGAAAAGTATAATAACAGAACAAGCAATTGTGATACTGTTTAGCCTCCCATACGTAATTAAACACCTTTCAGTGGCTACATGCAACATATATTTAAGTAAAATTCTTTGTTGACCTATCTGCACATTAATGCTGTGGAAAGACTTCCTATTCACATAATCTCCTTCATTTACTGAAAGAGCTGTGATAGGAGTGAGTGCCATCTATGCAGCCAATCACCCCTGGAAACCTTAAATTATTAACTGATTTGTGTTTCAAGTCTCAAAGCTTCATACTAAATAAACTGATTACTGCTTAGCCTGATACCTGCAATTCTGTGGAATTCTTTTTTGATGAGTCTTGTGTGTCTGTGACTTAGGAACACTACTAAAGTGTACAGAAAACGTTTCGGTGCAAGAATCACATCTCTGACAGCCCGACAGAGACGGTTGCCTTAGACATATGCTCAGCGTCACCGATGTTATACAGAAAACTGCAACACAGAATTTGTTCCGAACTGACAGCATGTCCACCATGTATCATAGGAACAATATGAGGGCTGAGAATATTGTGCAGAAAAACTGTAATTCTCAAACAGATAATCATTAGGGAATGATAAAACATCCAAGCAGGGTTTGATCACTCTCTCCCGACTGAGATTTCTGTGGAGAATTTGTGCTTCTACTGGCTCTTCGAGAAAAGGACGCCCTGTCAGACACATTCGGATGGCAGGTTTCAGTGAAAGAGCAGGACAAACTCAGGGTTAGTTGGATAAAACCTGCTAGCGAGCAGGTTAGCTTCACAGAGTATGTTGCCGTAGTAACTGACTCAGAGAAACGCTGAACTGGCTCTTTGAAACCGTAAACCCAGAGTTTCCATCAACTCTGAGTCAACTAACTCTAGGTTTTCACTAAACCTGCTTTCTGATGCACTACAGCTGTGTTTACAACCGTGATCACAGCGGGTGTTAAGTATAACACCACTCACAGACATGTGACAACCCCAGAAAACCTTTCAGGCTCATGATGCCATAGAAATGGTTGTCGTGTAAGTACATTAAGACAGTTCTAGGATGTTGGTCCTCGCTGTTTTGAAACTTAGTAAAACCACCATCGCAGGCTCGGTGAAGGACAACAATTTTACACCCTGTCATTTGTTCAAACCGGACGATATCCGTGAATGCCACACAATCATCTAACGCTAAACCAGCATTTGTATATAGCTCACGACCACTAGCCACGGCCTCATCATACATGTACTGTGGGTTCAACAAACCCAATCAAACAAATTGAAAAGTACGTAGAATCATTATTCAACACTACATATAAATGATATAAAAAGATTTTAACCAGTCGTAAGAAGTCAGCTCTTGACATTTCTGGAAACTCCTCGATCTTTGCACATGCAAATTAGCTCTTAACACTTGTCTTTTGTCCTCATTCTAATTTCAACAGTTTACACTCAGCAGGCAACCTACAGTAAAAAAGCAGTATACTTAAAGTATTGTACTTTTGGACACAAAGTATTGCAGAATTTGTTCATTGAGTGAAAATGGACCCAGTTATTTAAAAGTTGTGTTCCTGTATATAATATAATTTAAATCCAATAATTGCATCAATTTTAACACACTGAAATATATTTAGTACATTACATAGTTTTAAAATAGTTTTTAAAGTACAACAAAAGTTGTTCCAAAATAATATTTTTACAGTGATTTTGTAGGCTAATTTTTGAGTCCCCTTCAAAGAGGAAAGTTTAAACACGGATTACATATTTTAGGGTTAAGACAAAATTATTTTTTGTTTTTGAAAGACCGTTTATAGGGTGATTATTTGACCCAATTCAGAATAAGTTGATTGATTAGGACATGAAATAAAAATCAAGAATTGTAATAACCACCTTTAATTAAATATACAGCTCCAGAAAAAATGAAGAGACCACTGCACCTTTTTCTTTCCTTTCCAAAAAAGTTGAAAAGGAAAGTTTTGAGTGAGGAACAGAAGTGTTCAATTTGCAATGGTCTCTTAATTTTAACCCTTCTGTTCCTCACTCAAAACCTTCTTTTTCGACTTTTTTGGAAATGAAAGAAAAAGGTGCAGTGGTATAAATTTTTTCCGGAGCTGTGTGTCTTTTGGGTAAAGGCCCTAGTGGGAAGTGACTGTCATACAGTTGTGTTCATAAGTTTGCATACCCTGGCAGAAATTGTGAAATTTTGGCATTGATTTTGAAAATATGACTGATCATATTCAAAAACTGTCTTTTATTTAAGGATAGTGATCATATGAAGCCATTTATTATCACGTAGTTGTTTGGCTCCTTTTTAAATCATAATGAGAACAGAAATCAACCAAATGGCCATGATCAAAAGTTTACATCCCCTTGAATGTTTGGCCTTGTTACAGACACACAGACAATTAAAGGTGAATTTCCCACACCTGTGGCTTTTTAAATTGCAATTAGTGTCTGTATAAAAATAGTCAATGAGTTTGTTAGCTCTCACATGGATGCACTGAGCAGGCTAGATACTGAGCCATGGGGAGCAGAAAAAACTGTCAAAAGACCTGCATAACAAGGTGATGGAACTTTATAAAGATGGAAAAGGATATAAAAAGATATCCAAAGCCTTGCGAATGCCAGTCAGTACTGTTCAATCACTTATTAAAACGTGGGAAATTCGGGGATCTCTTGATACCAAGCCAAGGTCAGTTAGACCAAGAAAGATTTCAGCCAAAACTGCCAGAAGAATTGTTCGGGATACAAAGAAAAACCCACAGGTAACCTCAGGAGAAATACAGGCTGCTCTGGAAACAGACTGTGGTTGTTTCAAGGAGCACAATACAACGATATTTGAACAAAATGAGCTGCATGGTCAAGTTGCCCGAAAGAAGCTTTTACTACGCAAATGCCACAAAAAAGCCCGGTTACAATATGCCCAACAACGTCTTGACACGCCTCACAACCTCTGGCACACTAATTTGGAGTGACGAGACCAAAATCGAGCTTTATGGTCACAACCATATGCGCTATGTTTGGAGAGGAGTCAACTAGGCCTATAGTCAGTGGTGTAGTGGTACCCGGAGAAGTGGGTATACTGTAATCCTGTGGTATAGTGGTGCCCGGAGAAGTAGGCATACTGTAATCAGGGGCATAGAATTAGGGGGGACGGGTGGTCATGACCCTCCCAATATTACAGACAGGTCAATGTGACCCTCCTGGAAAAGATTGAAAATCCTGGGATTTTGCTAATGACTCATAATTGTATCCTAATTTATTTACTTGGTGTTTGGTAATGAAGGGCCTACTTTGCATCAGCAACAATGACTCAAACAAGTAATTCATAAGAATACAACTGATGGCACCTTTATTCATATCAACTAGTTTCTAAGTAATTAATCATTTTGTTGTTATTCATAAATATAATAATAAATTATGTGTCAGGCAAACATTCATGCAATGGTATGCAAAATCATGATCCTATTAGACAGCTACTTTTTAATAGGATATTAAACAGCCACAATTAGGGTACAAATAGGGCACAATTAGCCACAATTTAGGAATCAGTTATTTATTTATCAATCATTGGACACCTATTTGGAAGTTGAAAACACACATTTCAGCACTTTGTGAACAATTATTAAATGATAAATATGTTTTGATTTTAAATGTAGCCAGAAACGTAATCAGAAAGTAGCAACAGAACTTGTCAAGGAGTATTAACCCAACTCCAAACACTGACTCTATTGAAAGATGCAGAATATAGGTATAGAGGACACATACACATTAATGGTGTAGTAAGAACATTTACTTAAACTCCAATAGAGAATACTACAATAGAGAATACTACAGACCAGTTATTCCAAGACAGTTCAAAGGTCCTACCAAAAACAGTCAAACTTATGCATGAGTGTGGGTGAGAAAGTTAGCATGTGACTGAGTGAGTGTGTATGAGAGAGGGAGTGTATTGAATGAGAGTGTGTGCCCTGTGACCTACATTGCAGGTCTCTTTAGCTACTGATGCCTTTAAGCACAACTAATTTTCCAAAAGATGTGGCATTTAGATGTCGTTGATGGGGCCGGTTGATCAGTCCAGCAAAAGAAAATAAACGCTCTACTGGAGCTGAGGATGGGATGATTGTGTTAATTCTCCAAAAAGGTGCTTGATTAGGGGATTACTGCTCCAAAGATGTCAAGTACACATTTCTCACCTTGACCTTCAGGTATGGATGCCTTTTCTGTTCTGATTTCAACAAGTCTGGGCAAATTACTGAGTAGGCACCAATCAGGGGCAGCATTTTTATGATGTCATCATTTAGACTTTTCACCAACTATTTTACAGTATTTTTAAGCTACAAAATACAAAACACTAAAGTATTCTGATACAAAATATGAAGCCATTTTCATCAAATACAAATGACAAAATTCTATTTTGTATTTGAAATACATATTTGAAATACATGCATCATAAATACTGCCCATCCCTGTCTAACACCAGGTAGATACATTGGAAACCAAGTCTTTGAACTACCCTAACTTACCCAGTTTCTTGCATCCTAACCAGAGGTTTTTGGACTTCATAGTAAATCTTTCACTTACTTTACTGTCTATAGGTCTGGCCAATCATTGGTATCTTTGAAGAACAAAAACACAGTATACTCAGTAATTTACAGTGAAAGTGCAAATAAGATGACCAATTTACACCACAAGATTGCAATATTTTATTAAAATAGCAAGGTGTGTACTGTATGATCCACTCTTGGCCATATGAAAGCTGAAAGGTTTTAAATAAGAAATCTAGCTAACTGGCTACCAGTCCTGATGTCAGCTTTCCTACCCATATTTTCCAATTTAACTAGCTACCATTTCCAAAACTCAAAAATTGTCAACAGTAAAGTTAGCTAAAAAACGTTAGCTAGCTAAGGCAGTTAACGAGGGAGTACTGCCAAACCGCAACATTGACAAATTGATTTAAGGCAAAAATACGTAATTTATTGATATACTGTATGGTACAGTCTGTACCAAGTAGCAAGTCCTTACCATGGAGGATCCGGTTGCTTTCAAAATCTTTCAAAATCTGGAAGGGGGGCACCAGAGCAGAGCTGGCAGTTTTGTCTGCTGCTTGACTACATTTATTTGGTTGGACAACTGACAAAGTTGTTTGATGAGTTTGTTTCACAATGGATTTTGGAAGTAACGTTAAGCCTATGGAATTATAATTTTGCCTCTGGGGAAAAAAACCCTGAACATTCTGGCAGACAAAAATACTTGACTGAAGTGAAGTAACATGAGGTTCTAAATAATCAGCCAATCAGCGCTATGTCATATGTCGATCTCGGGCACATTATTTATTGGTTGTTTTTAAAATACTGCGTTTGTAATAATTATGCGACTGGCTTTTGTTTGCTACTTTTGCATGCTTTATCTACCACAAAAATAATGTATATTGCATATAAGTTCACTGTACTACATTCATACGCATCAGTAAGAAGTCAGTGTACGCTATGCCTGCTGACAAAAAAAAACACTTTTTTGTCAGCAGGCAAGCGTATACCCTCCACTAAACCACTGGTAAGATGTGAGTGTACGCAATGGCAGCTGACAAAAAAGTGGGTATACGGTGTATACCTGCGTATACCCTCCACTACACCACTGCCTATAGTGAACAGAATCCCCACTGTGAAGCATGGTGGTGGCTCACTGATGTTTTGGGGGTGTGTGAGCTCTAAAGCCACAGGGAATCTTGTGAAAATTTATGGCAAGATGAATGAAAATCAGAAAATACTGAATGAATATCAGAAAATACTGGCAGACTATTTGCATTCTTCTGCACAAAATCTGTGCATGGGACGCTCTTGGACTTTCCAGCACGACAATGACCCCAAGCACAAGGCCAAGTTCACCCTCCAGTGGTTACATTGAAGGTTCTGGAGTGGCCATCACAGTCTCCTGACCTTAATATCATCGAGCCATTCTGGGGAGATCTCAAACGTGCGGTTCGTGCAAGATGACCAAAGACTTAGCGTGACCTGGACGCATTTTGCCAAGACGAATGGGCGGCTAAACCACCTGCAAGAATTCAGGGCCTCATAGACAACTATTAAAAAAGACTGCACGCTGTCATAGATGCTAAAGCGGGCAATACACAGTATTAAGAACTAAGGGTATGCAGACTTTTGAACAGGGGTCAGTTAATTTTTTTCTTTGTTGCCATGTTTTGTTTTATGATTGTGCCATTCTGTTATGACCTACAGTTGAATGTGAATCTCATAAGAAATAAAAGGCGTGTTTTGCCTGCTCACTCATGTTTTCTTTACAAATGGTACATGTATTACCAGTTCTCCAAGGGTATGCAAACTTTTGAGCACAACTGTATACCCCCTCATTAAAAGATGATCCAATATCAAATCAAAATTTAATTAAACTTTTATTTAAAGTGAATGGTAAACAGCCACACACTTGTAAAGAATAAAAATCAGGCAATACAATGACAACAAAGAAAAAATAAAATAACAAAGGAGTTACTGAATAAAGGCCTTTGTAAAAAGGCTGGTTGAGGATTCAGATTCACAAGTTTGATGTTATATTGCAAAGTTCAAGAAACAATGTCAGCTGAACAATGGCTAGATCCTTGTTTGGATATATTTTAGGAGGAATAATATCAGAAGTAATTGCAAATGAAACACTGGTCATATGGTTATTCTCACTTGTAAATAGTTCTGAGAATCTGGCCCCAGTTTCAGTCTCTATTGATTTCCTCTCTGCTTTTGTCTTAGCTTGCGTCCACAAACTTCCTTGCACTTTGCGCACTTTGTGCACACTGCTGCATTGGCCAAGTCCTGTGTTGGCGATCTGCCTTGCGCTTTGATATTATAGCGACTTGACTCAAGTCCGTTAGAGCAAATTACGTTTAAGGCGTTAAATAAATAAAAGAGCGGAGATGACACACATTGATTTCCGACAGAAAGTTCCTATGTGGAATATGACTATGGCTCAAAACTGGATGGTCTCCGCACAGACTATATGTTTTGATGGCCAATCAAATTAATGGAAGTAGGAGGGCGTAGTTGTGGAAAATGAAATAACCCAACCTGGCAAAGAAAACCAGGAGTGAGGGCATGACGATTTTTAATGACCAGTGAAATTAAGAGGATTGGAGTTCACTACAACCCTGCTTCTTTTTTATACTCACAATTTAAAAAAGAACATTCTACAACGCAATTGTAAATGTGTTTTGCTGGTAGTTGTAATCAAAATCTAACATTTCAGTACAGCGTCAAGAATGCATTCCAGCAATTTCTATTCAACTCGCCAAACCATGGAAATGGTTACTGAAAACATGACAACAGTTCAAGGCAGTTCAAGTAATTTTGTTACTACAAATCGAGGTAAGAGTCGCCTAAGAGCTTACTGCACATTAGCTAGCAGTATGTTCGGTAACGAGTTGTTTTGTGTTACAGCTGTCTAGCTAGCTGGGTACCATTGTTATATACAGTACGCAGTATTAAGCGCATTGTAGCTAGATAATGAACCCTAGTAAAACATTTAGATATATTTATACACATACATACCTAGCAAATTAACCAGACAATTGACTGTATTTATTTCAGCTTGCTCGACGGAAGGCCTGGGACCTGGACTTCGTTGAGCAAGACAAAATACAGCTCTGGAAAAAATTAAGAGTCCACTGCAAAATTATCAGATTCTCGGGTTTTACTATTCATAGGTATGTGTTTGAGTAAAATTAACAGTTTTGTTTTATTCTATAAACTACTGACAACATTACTCCCAAATTCCAAATAAAACTATAGTCATTTAGAATATTTATTTGCAGAAAATAACTGGTCAAAATAACCAAAAAAAGATGCATTGTTTTCAGACCTCAAATAATGCTAAGAAAACAAATTCATATTCATTTTTCAACAACAAAATACTAATGTTTTAACTTAGGAAGTGTTCAGAAATCAATATTTGGTGGAATAACCCTGATTTTTAATCACAACTTTCATGCATATTGGCATGCTCTCCACCAGTCTGTCACATTGCTGTTGGGTGACTTTATTCCACTCCTGGCACAAAAATTCAAGTAGCTCAGCTTTGTTTGATGGCTTGTGACCATCCATCTTCCTCTTGATCAAATTCCAGAGGTTTTCAATGTGGTTCAGGTCTGAAGATTGGGCTAGCCATGGCAGGGTCTTTTTCTGGTGGTCCTCCATCCACACCTTGATTGACCTGGCGGTGTGGCATGGAGCATTGTCCTGCTGGAAAAACCAATTCTCAGAGTTGGGGAACATTGTCAGAGCAGAAGGAAGCAGGTGTTCTTCCAGGATAACCTTGTACTTGGCTTGATTTATGCGTCCTTCACAAAGACAAATCTGCCCGATACCAGCCTTGCTGAAGCATCCCCAGATCATCACCGATCCTCCACCAAATTTCACAGTGGGTGCGAGACACTGTGACTTGTAGGCCTCTCCAGGTCTCCGTCTAACATTTAGACGACCAGGTATTGGGCAAAGCTGAAAAATTTACTTGTCAGTGAAGATGACCTTACTCCATTCCTCTACGCTCCAATCCTTATGGCCTTTTGCAAACTTCAGCCTGGCTCTTCTTTGCTTCTCATTGATGAAGGTCTTTTTTTTAGCTTTGCGCGACTTCAGCCCTGCCCCTAGGAGCCTGTTTTGAACCATCCTCGCTGTGCACTTCACCCCAGCTGCTGTTTGCTATTCTTTTTGTAGGTCACTTAATGTTATCCTACGGTTGTTGAGTGACATTCAAAAGAGTTGACGGCCATCTCGGTCAGTGGACAGTCGTTTTCGCCCTCTGCCAGTCTGTAGCTTTGTTGTCCCCAATGTCTGTTACTTGACCTTGTTCTCATGAACCACCGTCTTTGAAATTTTCAGGATGGAAGCAACCTGACGCTCACTGTATCCCTCTGCCAGTAAAGCCAGAATCGAACCTTTCTTTTCCTCACTCAATGCTTTTCTTTTCAACTCTTTTGTCATGCTGAATAGTTATTTTTTTATTCAAATTACCTTGGAAGTACTACTTGTACTGTTTTTGCCATCCAGCTGGTCCTATTGCAAGAGGATAGTGATGACCACAGCAGTGGTTTTTATACTTTTCCTCGTTAAATTAGATTTGGTTCAGGTAATCACCTAATCAGTACCTCATTAAGTAAATTGAGGTGTGCCTGTGTTGGAATTTAACAGACACTGTAATGGAATGGCTGCCATCAGCGTAGGAATTTCACAACGTTGCCCTACGTTCTGGCCGTGATGCCCCAAAAATCATTGTGCACCCAAAGGCCACCATGTCCATTGTTCCCATGCTACTGTCAAAATCTTCAATCGGTTTGTTTGTTTGTAGTTCGCAACTGAGAACAACCACAAGAACGGACTACATGCTGGTAAGCAAGCTAGCTAGTTATCGATCAATAAATAGCTGACTTAGTGCTTAACTGAATGGAAATATCAGTGGAAATATTAATATTTTCAGCGACGTGGGGGGTTAGCGACGTGGAATACGCCCCCTATTATCGGCCACTGTCCTCTATTATCGAACCACCTTATGTGAGGTGCGAGGGTAATGGAGAGGCAAAAACCAAATTAACAAAACAACACTGACACGAGGAATCACATTTCTTGTCTTTATAAGAAAAGAGCAGCACCACACTGTCTCAACAAACAGACACAATAACCACAAGGTGGGGGGTGAAAACGAGCAACCTAAATAGACAACATCACGACTAACTCAAAACAGGTGTGAGGGTGTATTGGGTGCGCTGCTGCCACCTGCTCCAGCCGGCGGTTAGTCCACCAGCGAGGTGGAGCGCCGGAGAGGAAGAGAGCACACAGTGCCATGCAGAGCAGCAGTTTCAGCTTACTTACTATTTTGTTCAGGAACATTTTATTTCCTTTTTATTTGTGTTACAAATGCAACATTTCATGCCTTCTGGTGAAGAAAAATAGTAAGCTAATTACATCTGATCACTTTGATATGACATGATGTCTGGCCTGTAGCGCAAGTCAAATTTCACAATTTACAAATTGTCTAAAACAATGTCCATACATTAAAATTTTACGTCTAAAAAAAGTATTTAACCTCCATTAATTTCTATAAAACATGATGGTTGGCTAGCTGAAAAGGTATATTTAATAGCAAAATATATCGTTGTTTTCCAGTGCATTTAAATTTTAAACTTGAGAGAATTTAGTTCTCCAACCAATAGAAACGGCTGATAAGATGGTGTGGCCGATAATAGGGGGACGTTAGCTACTTCACTGTCAATACTGTTGCCTGTTTGTTGTCGTCATGTGAATACTCTCAACTAAAACTTCTGAAATGAAACACAATTATTATAAGTATAGTTATAATAAGTTATTATTCAAATTATGATGTTAAATAAGTGAATAATGTTTTTATGTCATGCATGCTTTTTTTCTTATCAGCAATTCAAGTTGTTAATTTGTAAGCTCCAAATCCTAGCTATTTCACTCAATGGCCTTTGTGCCCTAAACATTTTTTATTAGAATTTTCATCATTTGCTAACTGCCAAGATTTACCCCATTTTCATAGCATGCGGTCAGGGACCTACACAATACTGCTGGCGAGGATGAGAAGTATAGGCTGTATGAAAGGTGAATGTGAAATTTATATTACTTTTTAAAAAATACATGTTAAAATAGTCAAAAGAAATAAATCAGTAAGTGTTTGGTGGCTGCGTGAAATAGAACATTTTTCATTCAAATGTATTAAACAAGATTAGGCTTAAGTTGTCTGGATTGTGGGCTTTGGGGGAGGAATAATTTGGTGGGAATAACAATAAACACTGTACCTAGTTATATAAATTGGTATAAAACACCTTGTTATTGAGTTTAACTTGGTTAATAACTTGTTAATTACCATTTATGTATAGACATATATTTGTTAAGCGTAGAAAGGGCATGGCAAAAAAAGATTTTCACATTTACTGCTTTACTGCATTGGTTGAATATGTACATCATCTGCAATAGATGTCTCCAATATTGTACTGAAAAAGAAATGTTTTGTCTTTCATACCTCAGGTAGAACAGTCCACACAACACTGGTGTGCTGGGGTTAGTGGTAAATCAGTTTAGTCTAAAATGTATTGATGAAGAATGGAGCAGGACTGACTTTGCAGGTAAGAAATAGCATGACTGCAAACTCTAACATTGAATTAAGGATTATACAGCATATTATAGTTGCTAAAACACCACTCTTGACTTCTCAGATGCATCTGCAAGCCGATACTGGATACAAAGGGAGAAACATTGTTGGTTAGAGAACATGGACAGAGCAGCAAAGAGGGCCATCAAACAGCAGAGATGGCACTGCCAGCGACAGGTTTGTTTATAAATGTATAGAAAGAAAAAAACACAATTTGAGAACCTTTGTTTTATATTTGATTGAAAGTGATGACTCATTTTTCTTAAAAAATAAATAAAATAAGGCCACATCTAAAATGTGTTTATATCCCTTTTATATGAAGGTAAAACAGCAACATAAGTTTATTTGTAAAAAAAAATGTGGCACACGTAAAAAATATTTGCTAACTTTTTGGAATTACTTTTGTAGTTGTATAGAAAATGTGCATAGTTTTAACTAACTTGATATTTGGAATCATGCTACTCATTAATAATACTTGCCAAAGTAAAATATGGACGCTCAGAGTTTTGTCACTAAAATTTTGCTAGAACTGTGACAAAATTATTTTTATTTGTATATCACAGTCTGCGGTAGTACATTTCACAGCGCTTGCAAGTGGACATATTCATTGTGAAATACTGTATTTTTTGCACTTTCAAAATAAATGCATTTTACTGGTATACACTGTGGCTGAATAAACATGGGGGGGTAGGAAAAAGAAGGGGGGGTAATGAGCGGGTTTATGGAGTAAAAGTTGCGAAATATCCTAATGTCTTTACTGGTGGACACTTGTTAAAAGTGAAGGGCTGGAATCATTGCCAGTCACGATCTGTCCTCCATTGATATGTTAATACCTCACATGGTGAGGTGTGAGTGTCGCGATATGTCCCAATGTCCAGTGGTGGGGTTTCCTGGAGCTGGAGCTGTTGCCAGACAGGATTCTAACTGTTCTTGACTGTTGATAGTTCCTTTGCGGTTCCTCTTCGTGAAAAGTTGCGACATAAACTGGCTTTGGAGTGTTGACTAATTAAAGACTGTAGTTCTCGCGACTGTGTGAGGTCCTCGCCCCGTCCTTGCCCCATCTCCAACCTCACACGCCCTCTACCTGTTACTGCCGCACACTCAAGACGTCTTGCACCTGAACACAGCTCTCACTCCAGATCGCAATCACCGGAATATTAGACACCTATGCCTCATCTTCTCTCCCCGTTATTTCCCTGCCTGTTGTGGTTTTCTCCCCTTGCCCTGTTCCCGTCTGTCTCCGTGTTTAGAAGCCTGCCTTTTGACCTGCCTGCCTGTCCTATGGATTTCCCTGCCAGCCTGCCGATTACATGTGCCGTCGCCTTTTCATCCTGACCACCTGTTACCGAACCTGCCTGCTTGCCTCTCTGGTTTTCGAGTCCTGCCTCTGCCCTTTTGTGCTTTTGTGACAATAAACAGACAGTTGCGTTCCACAATTGGAGCCTCAACCTCCTGGTCTGGGTGTTCATTACAGACTGGCCTGGAATTGGCAACATTCGTAAGAGGTGTAAAGATAACTAGGACTACAAATAAGGAGTATTTGGCGTAGTGGAATGCACCAAAATCATCAACTTTACCAATATTTTGGAAATTTACAGAAATTTATAGACTAACTTGCTCATGTGTAATCTGTAGATTAACAGATTCACAGTTTTGTACCCCTTGATGGGGTGACCCTGGTGCCGACATGCGGGGTCTTTTAGCTGTATTCTAAGTATTATCTGTGGGAGTATCGCTGTGTGCACTTGTGTTAGGTACGGTTTGTTGGATATATGTTGAGGTTGATGGTTGTTCAGTGTCTGGTCTGTTGTTAGCACTATCTTTCACCATTTCTCTAGCGTGCAAACAACGATCCACTCTGACAGGTTAAAATATTATTCTGACTCAAACATACATTAACATACATCACAGTTTTGATGACTGTAAAGATGTATTACCTTCAGCTTTCAAGCATTGTGTAATGGGGCAACAATGAAACAAAAAACTCTGACGCTGTACAGCCACAAAGTGGGGGGTTCTGTAACTGAAGCCATTATGGTGTTATAGTAGTCTCCAACATCACCCGCTCCACACTGTCGGTTGATATATACAGGTGCTGGTCATATAATTAGAATATCATCAAAAAGTTGATTTATTTCAGTAATTCCATTCAAAAAGTGAAACTTGGATATTATATTAATTCATTACACACAGACTGATATATTTCAAATGTTTATTTCATTTAATTGAGATGATTAAAACTGACAACTAATGAAAATCCCAGATTCAGTATCTCAGAAAATTAGAATATTACTTAAGACCAATACAAAAAAAAGGATTTTTAGAAATGTTGGCCAACTGAAAAGTATGAACATGAAAAGTATGAGCATGTACAGCACTCAATACTTAGTTGGGACTCCTTTTGCCTGAATTACTGCAGCAATGCGGCGTGGCATGGAGTCGATCAGTCTGTGGCACTGCTCAGGTGTTATGAGAGCCCAGGTTGCTCTGATAGTGGCCTTTAGCTCTTCTGCATTGTTGGGTCTGGCATATCGCATCTTCCTCTTCACAATACCCCATAGATTTTCTATAGGGTTAAGGTCAGGCGAGTTTGCTGGCAAATTAAGAACAGGGATACCATGGTCCTTAAATCAGGTACTGGTAGCTTTGGCACTGTGTGCAGGTGCCAAGTCCTGTTGGAAAATGAAATCTGCATCTCCATAAAGTTGGTCAGCAGCAGGAAGCATGAAGTGCTCTAAAACTTCCTGGTAGACGGCTGCGTTGACCTTGGACCTCAGAAAACACAGTGGACCAACACC
>JACXGI010008641.1:0-32777 GCA_016801175.1 Esox masquinongy | reverse complement strand
ACTACACATTACGTTAATATATTTCACTCTCATTTTACAATACACCACTACACATTACGTTAATATATTTCACTCTCATTTTACAATACACCACTACACATTACGTTAATATATTTCACTCTCATTTTACAATACACCACTACACATTACGTTAATATATTTCACTCTCATTTTACAATACACCACTACACATTACGTTGATATATTTCACTCTCATTTTACAATACACCACTACACATTACGTTAATATATTTCACTCTCATTTTACAATACACCACTACACATTACATTAATATATTTCACTCTCATTTAAATGCCACTGAGGTCAGAATGTCTTAATTAAAGGAGACTAGGCCAAGAATGGGAGCACAGCAAAAACAAAAAAATCTCTGTAGACATTCTAGCTCCGATGGTCCCTTCCTCTACATCGACATCAGTTCCTTCAGTGCCCCCTAGAAAATCCGGCCAGTCACAACTGGAATAATGATCAGTCTCAGAGGTCGTGGTCACAGTGTTGCCCTCTACAAACTGGCGTTCCACTGGGGCCGGAGAGTGTTTGTCTTTGACATTAATGCCCTGGGCTCGGGGCACTCCTCCTGCCCTGCCGGCCGAGGTAACCGGAGAGCCCTGGAACAGGTGTTGTGGACCGACCAGACCATCAATCTCCCGTGCCCTGTCTCTGAAGCATTCAGGGTTAATTATCGTCAAACAATCCATTAAAGAGAGTGATGAAAACGCAGGAGTTGTGGGGATGGTAACCTTGGCAAGAGCTGGCTGGGACTGACGGGATTGGTATAGTGGGACATCTGTGGATTTATTCAGTCATTGGGACTACAGTTTCATGGATCCAGAGTGGGTTTTCAAAGGGTCGAAGGTCACCAGTAAACTACTGACATGTTATCTAATCCATCACAAGACAGTGGCCCATTTGTTAATATGTAATCTTTGTGTTTTGGCATCAGACTTGTTTCAGTTTTGGATAAAAAGACAATAGTTGTGACTGCAGACTGAAGTTAACATTATGCCATTGCTGATTAGGTGCAAAAAAATATTAGGCTACTTTCTCTTGAACCACATGGTCATGGTCGCCAGAAAACTATACAAGGAAATAGAACCTCCAAAACAGTCTGATGCCAATCTGAGCCAATCCATGAAATGAAATACCTTTAAAAGAGTTTTCTAGCTTTCTTTCATTTCTCTTAAGTTGGCATAGTGTGATTGGTCAGACATTTGTGCACCTCCCTTTGTCCCAAGGTGATATAACTGCTCTCCCCCCTCTTCCCCCCTCTTTTTTCTTCAATGTTAAAGATTTAAAGCACACTACGCTGGACTGAGCAAAACAAAAGCCTCCATGTGCCGCGCGGCGAGATACACCCCCCCCAGTCTCCAACTTGCTTTGCATTAATTCATAATGCATAAATGGCAAATGCTATTAGGGTGTCCTGTGATACTGTTAACATATTTAATTGGCATTTGACTGATGTGAGATCATACAGTAGATTTTATCCAGAGGGCTGTGTAACACCTGACCTATGAAAGACTGTACAGTGGGCTCAGGCCTTCATCCATTCTTCCATGAATATTTAAGGCCACCAATTAAACCCAAGCTGACCTGCGGGACGATGCAGGAGACTGCTGTCAAACGTCGACCACACACACACACACACACACACACACAAGCCAGTTCTGACAGACACATTACACACACACTGAGGCACATACATCACACGCACACGCACACGCACACGGGCCAACTCCGTCAGTCACTGACACGTGTCATGTTTATGAGGGCATCGGCAGACTGGGCTTGTGTTCTCTGTATGTAAATGTGTTTGGTGGGGTCAAAGTCAATGGGTGTCAGTGTGCTCGTTCCTTCACCGTGGCGACGCACAGTACAGCTGATTCAGTAGCCACGGTGTAGCTGTGAGCATTTATCTCTGCACAAAGCAATTAGCGGCCTAACAGATGTTTACCCTAAAGAGGACGGCGCAACGAAGATATTATTCCTGCTGATTGAATACGTTTCATGACATTGAAATAGGGTGAGTAATAAAAAAAAGAAGAGATGTGTTTCTCACGAAAGGTGTTGCCAGCTTCTGACAAGCGATATTTTTCCCCCTGAACATATTTCACAACATCTAAATGAAGTGAATGATGTCATAACTGTTAAAAGGAGGAGTCTTGGCTACTTAGCTAATGCAGACTATTGAAAATGACAGATCTTAACATGTCTAATGCATGGGTTCAACCAACCTGATCTTAACATGTCTAATGCATGGGTTCAACCAACCTGATCTTAACATGTCTAATGCATGGGTTCAACCAACCTGATCTTAACATGTCTAATGCATGGGTGCAACCAATCTGATCTTAACATGTCGAATGCATGGGTTCAACCAAACTGATCTTAACATGTCTAATGCATGGGTTCAACCAACCAGATCTTAACATGTTGAATGCATGGGTTCAACCAAACTGATCTTAACATGTCGAATGCATGGGTTCAACCAAACTGAACTTAACATGTCTAATGCATGGGTAAAACCAACCTGATCTTAACATGTCTAATGCATGGGTTCAACCAATCTGATCTTAACATGTCTAATGCATGGGTTCAACCAATCTGATCTTAACATGTCGAATGCATGGGTTCAACCAAACTGATCTTAACATGTCTAATGCATGGGTTCAACCAACCAGATCTTAACATGTCGAATGCATGGGTTCAACCAAACTGATCTTAACATGTCT
The DNA here is from genome assembly GCA_016801175.1 of Esox masquinongy. NCBI lineage: Eukaryota > Metazoa > Chordata > Actinopteri > Esociformes > Esocidae > Esox > Esox masquinongy. The sequence goes on along the minus strand of JACXGI010008641.1, from coordinate 30,026 downwards.
AATGCATGGGTTCAACCAACCTGATCTTAACATGTCTAATGCATGGGTTCAACCAACCTGACTCAACTGCCAAACACAGGTTGCTGTGATTCTGCTCAAAACATTGCATGCAGTTTCATGAGATATAGGCTACAGTCAGTACATAATGTGTGTCACATTAGGACAGATTACCTGGGCTGATCTAAAATATCTCTGAGAAGAATGTTCATACTGTCGCCAATTTTGTATCCGTGAGCTTTTATAAGTGCAAATGTATTTTGGAAATCGGCTAATCCTATACATTTTCAGGTGCTCGCCATCAACGATTCTTTCTGAAATTCAGAATCTAAGACTAAAAAGCATTATACGGAAGTAGGTCAATTTAAACTAAGGGTCTGACTGCTATTTGATACATTTTATGAAAAATAAATGAACAACTGGCTTTTTCCTAACCAAATCAGTTTTCTGTATTATACTATCACCACTCTGTAATGAAGGTGGAATTACTTCTTGACCACATTACCATACCCTGTGGTTACATTGCATGGCAATAAGAAAACAACAGTTCTAGTGCATGTACAATCTTATTTTATTTAATTAAATAAGCTAGTAATAACACCAAATGTAAATCCACCTATTTCTGCCAAATAAATATTAACCCTTCAGAAAATGCAAAACCGACTTTGCAGTAGCCACCCAAACGATCTCGAAATGTCATTAGTTGACATTGTTTTTATACAGCGGTGAACCCTATTACCTGAAAACATCTTAAAATGGCCCTGAAAGTGTTCAACTCATCACCACGCTGCATTCTAGAACGCAACACGTCTAAATTGTCTGCGACATCACACCATGTGGACGTCTTCTCTCTCCGCGAATCAGGCTCAAATTCAAGATCCCATTTATGGAAAGTGTCTGCTCGGAGCTCTATCATTATGGCAATCACTCTTTCGCTGTTGTGTCGTTTCTTTGTAGAAATGCATCACTGAAGGCCCGTGCTCTGATATTTTTAAAACCACTATCATTTGGCTCAGAAGGCGATCTCCACATGCAATCTGCATCCAGTAGTAGCAGAGCATGTCTTTTGATGGGAATAGAAGCCAGACGCCTGTCTTTCGCAGGGGTCCTCTGAAGCATAACAAGCAGAAGTCAGCCAGGCATAGCAGAGAGGGGGATTGACAAAATGCATCCCGAAATGAGAGAAGTTTATAAAAAGGCCATATTATACTTCCAGGCTTCTAATCATCACACTGTTCCTTGGTGTCCCTGTCATTACTGGAATCCAGGACAGTAATCACACCTTGAATGGGACGGCCTGGGACCAATGACAGCTTTCAGACGGACACTTTCTGGAAATGTCCTGATATCACCGGGTATTAGGGACGGTCATTTTGCAGGAGTCTTTCTGTCTGTTAGCGCTATGACAGTCATGTTTCAGCAGACATCAACTGACATTCTGCTGATTCCCTCATCAAAGAAAAGCCAGATCTCAGCACAGCTTTCTGTTCTCAAAACTAGAATCTGTTACAGGGTTCACTACGTAGATTTTTTTGCTATTATTACTATTATTTTTGCTTTATATATTTCTAAATTACAGTGTAGATGTCGTGTGCCATGTCACAAGAATTTCGTTGTTCAGAATGACGCACGTTATTCGGTGCACTTGACAATTAAAGACTTTGACTTTGACTTGACACGGCCAAAGTTTAAACAAATTGGGATGTTTACTTTCCAAGGATGAATTGAAGCGCGAATTGTGGTATTGCATATGTTTAAGGAGCAGAGATGGTGTTCTCTTATGGAAATATGCAAAAACATGCTAGAAAGCGGCAACAGGATCTTGCAAGTTTGTGGACTTAAAATCTCGTCATGAAAAGTTCCATCACAAGTAAGAACGCTGAATAAACGTCATTAAAACCTGTTGTCCACAAATGTTCGAGCTAACATATGCAATTGTTGAATGATCATAACATGGATCCTTTCACAGTTAGTTACTATGCACAACAGCAGTTTCAAACAATGTTCTTTTATTTATTTGGGATACCTGTACAGTACAGTCCATAAGTATTTGGACACTGACACAAGCACTTTGGAGCGGTGGATTTAGGTATGGGCAACAGGGGCAGTAGCCCGGGGCGGCATCTTGCCAAGTGTGGCACAAGGCGCCAACACAAAAACAATTCGGAATGGTGACATTTGCGTGATCGTTTTTTTCCTGTCGTTTGCGAGCTAGGCAGATTACTGCCTGGGAAGGTCTCCCACTCAGAAGTACAAGATGGGAAGCCTGAGGCAGGGGGAGCGGGGAAATCTATCAAATAGCGCACCTCTAACTTTGTACAGTATTAACGCAATTACAAAAATCAGTCACACCATGAAATTATACAAAATAAACCACAATTCATTCATAATACTGTGAATAGTTTCACAGACATATTGTTGCATTTTTTCTGGTTGTGTGCGAAGTCGTTAAGAATAATATAAAACCAGCCTGCACACCACCAAGGAGAATTGGTTTAGTCTTGACTCTTGGTTGACAGTGCTGGGTGATGGGTAATGTATTCATGCTTGAGTGCCAAATCAACACAAATGGATGAGAGAAAGTCTAAGCCACCAGCTGCCCAGTTGAGGAAAAAAAGAGGAAAGAGGAGAAAGACGCAAAGGATAAAGGTATGCATCATTTCTTTATGAGTTTAATATTAAGCATGTAATGAAATATGCAAGTATGTTTATGTTGCTTGCAACACTATTGCACATAGGGGGACAATATTCTGTTTTCTATCCACCTAGCTTACATAACATTGGAGATAATGTCACACAGTTTCACCATCATAATGTGTGTAGCCTGCAGCAAAACGATTACAACCTAACTAGCACATTATTGACTTGGTTAACTTTCATTGAGGTGACATCATAAAGGTTTTCTGTGATTGTATTGACTAGGTCCAGAGTTCAGCAAGGGGAATTTCCAATGCTGTAAGCTAACTTAAAAGATGTCTATATTATGCTGATATTTGGTATATTTTGTGATATATTGACACTTTTGGGGTGTCTTATGCCTAGAATTAGCCAAAGGAGGTTGTATGGTTCATTTGGTTCCTATTCTAAAAGTTTCATTAATTGTGCGTAGTGACGTGTATATTAAATTGTGCATAATGACGTGTATATTAAATTGTGCAGCAAATGTATTTAGGGTGTCAGACACGTATACTGTATTTCAATGCAAATTTAGGGTCACTTCTGATTTTGGGGCACCCTCTGACACGGCCAGGATGAGGAGCCATCTAGGCTTTGTGCAGTTTAGTTTTATTTGTGTGTTTTTTGTTAGCAATAGGGTAATAGTGTAAAAAAATCGATTCTCTTTTTTATTTGTATTTATATACTACAATTTGTTTCTATTTGTCTTTGTTACTTATTTTTGATATTTATGAGTCTTATTTTTGTATATATATTTATATTTTTATATAGGGGGGCCGCTGAACGAGGGGTTCGCCCAGGGAGCCATAAAAGCTAGAACCGCCACTGGGAGTATCCATCCTGAATAATCCATTTACAAATTACTGCAAATTTTGTATATAGTCTCCCCATTTAGGGTCAACAATTAGCTTCACAAATATTTCTTATTAGGCATGTGGGTTTGTTTGCTTGGTTAGTGCATACACAAGACAGCTGTCAATGTCCAGTCACGGTTTTAGGCTTTGCATTTCCATTTGGAGTCATTACTGGTGTCACGATAGTACGCGAGAACCAAAGTGTCAGTACAAGTCCAGGAGGCCACCACGATGCAGATCAATCAGAATTAATCGATCAGAGACAAAGCCAAAACATAAGACGTGCCAAAATCGACTGTAAATAAAGAAGAATAAATAAATCACTGGTTAGTTGAGCAATAGCAAATGGCCTGGTACACCAAAGAAGACTACTATAGAAGATGACCAAAGAATCCTCATTATAATGCAAAAAAGCATGAAGTAAAAAAAACAAAGAACTGTCTGACAGATCAGGAACACTTTTTAGCAGGTAGGCATGGATATTTCAGAAACAGATCATTCACAGAAGACTTCACCAGCCAGATTACACAGACTGGACTGCAAGGTGCAAAAACCTGAGTTAGCCAAAAAAACAGGATGAACAAAAAAATTCCTGAAAGAGTTTTCAGAGTTTTTGAAAAAGGTATTTTGGACAGATGTAATAAAACAAATGTTGACATATTAATAGTACTAGATTGAAGTCACTGTCAAAAAAACATGTAGCTTTAATTATCACACAAGCTATTCATTGTAGGTTTACTCAATTCTCCAGTACCCTGGTCTGCATATGTTCTTGCAGTTTTTTTTCTTCTTTCTTTTTCAAACAACGGCAGAGCAAAAACAAACATCAGATAAAGTACTTCCCAAAAAAACTGGCAGGGAATTCATGTAATTTGTTGTGTTTGTGTAACTGTTTACATCAGGAGTTTTACAAATATAAACCAGAAATAAAAGACGAGAGAACAATGTACAGACTGGTGTCCATAGGAGTGGGGTTACTAGGACCCTTCTGTGGATAAACAGACAACCAGTAAAGTAGATTAAAATATAGTCATATACAATGTTCTAGCTTCAATTAAAATGTCAGAAAACAACATATTTTCTCAGGTGACATATTTCGGAATGATTATTTTTGGATTAACCAAGGCAATAGTCAGACGTTTACACATGCTTCATTAATGTTTCGTTCTCTCCCACTGAAAACGACACAGGTAGATGGGTTGGTTATAAATATATTTTGTTACAGTATTGTCAACATGGACTTCTGTCTGCTAAATAAACCTCTGGAGGATCCTAAGGGCTAGCAATCCCAGGAAATTGAAAATACCTATATAATCTTTAGAACAGTCTTGTCTGGCTTCGACGGTCAGCGCTGCGGAGGCGATGTTGCCCACCTGCACTGGCTCCGGACGGCCTGTCAGGAAGTCAAGAATCTAGTTGCTCAGTGTTGGGTTCAACGCCAGAGCTCCCAGCTTCCTACAAATTTGGGATGGGACTATTGGTAGAAATCAACATCTTTACATAGGTGTTACCCTTTTCAGGTTCAGGTTCAGGTGCGATGGGGCGATGTGCCGTGGCAATGCCATCAGAATCATCGGTGGGTCTGTTGGGTAGTTATGCCAATTACAATGGGACCAGGGTGGTGGTGTGATGGAGGCCATGTGAGGCGATCAGTCCCAGCCAGTCACATGTTAGCATTTAGAATCAGTCCCAGCCCATAACAGGAAAATGGATTGTTGTTATATTTGTCAAATTGAATGCATACATGGTAAGGTAACCAATGTTTCAATTTAGAATATAGTTAAACTCTCCATTTAATTAATGCTATTGCTGTCTCATTGATTTCAAAAATGGGTAAAACATATAAGTAACAGCTATAATATTTAATTAATCCGTAGTTGTATCAATCTGCAGTAGTCTTGTGTCCTAGTGGAGCCCTAGTACTGTGGTCTTTAATCAACCTTTTTCAAGGGACTGTTGAATTCATTTCGATGAGCGGGTCAAGTAGAAGCACATACTCCATGTGTATATTGCCATTTACATGAGCAGGGGCTCATGTGTAATTGGCTTGCACATTACTTATCTTAAGCAGATGCTTCTAATGTCCCTCATGCAATATTTTTCATGAATATGAGTATACATCAAGTTTCATCATATTAAACCCTGAGAGGGAGAGAAAGTAAATGGATAATGTACTTCTGATAATTCAGTAATTTCCCAATGCATCTCTTTCACACTTCATTTTAAGGACACCCGCTGAAATACATACAGTCTCGAAAACATTATTAAGATTCGACATAAATCAGAGCAGAGAGCCGGACAGGGTTAGCCTTCCAGATGGCTACGCGGAAATCTGTGTCCAATTACTCTCAACTAACTTCGTATTCCAGTCGGATTCTGATTAGCGAATCTGGCAATTTAGAGAGCAGCGTGAGACTCGAGAGCACTTGTTCCCCCTCGTAAGTGCAACCTGGCCACATCTGAGTAATGTGAACCTTTGATCAGAATCCTTATTACCAATAAAAGCCCCTACCTTCCAATGTTGCCCCCCCCTGCCCGCCAACCCCTCTATCTGTATTAGACATGATAGCCTCTTAAGGGACAAAAAAACCCTTCAATAATCATAGAGAACTTGAATGATGGCGTCTTTTAGCTGTTCATATCTCATCCTGCTATCCCTGCTGTCTGACGCTAACCCCGCGGTGGGCTGCTCTGCCGGGCTCTGCCCGTCCTGTTTGTGGCTACTCCCCTCTTGTGGCCATTCTCAAAACTATACACCGTGCTGGGAGCCAAATTGTCTGCCTTGACCGTCGGTCAGACAGGCACTTTGTAAAGAATTAAAAAATGAAGTCTTGGCGTTTATATTACATTAGCTATATTAGCTGTTACAACTCACAGACCTCTTTCCAGTTTCTGCCTCTCCTTCACACACAGCCCTCTCTCTCTCTCTCTCTCTCTTTCTCTCTCCATAGAATGTAGATCACCAAGGAACACCAAGTCTCCTCACCATTAACATATAGAGTTCTTATTTAAATCCCGTTCTGTTTCCCATCCATTTAGAAGAGTGATGCCGGTGGGGTGCAGAGATGGCGTGACTGCAAGCCTGATTGAGCTTCAATTTGATCATTTGATCTGATTGCGGGGTAAACAGTGGGCTGATGGATAAGATCTCATTACAATAGGAAAGTGAGGGTTTAATTTCCTGTACATGTTCCATCTTTGTTAACGTCAGGGACAGCAGGTCGTCAATTGCATTAAGGGCCTTCGCTCCCTGGCTAGGCATTTGGTTTGACATGAACAAGGCCTTTGGCTCACTGGGCTAACAGGATTAGGCTTGGAACAAATCTGTAGCCGACTTCGGTTTTAGAGAGCATTAATACAGTAAAGGGGCCAGGCCATTCTAAATTGTCGATGACATAATGGATATAGCATACATTTGAATGAGGCTGGGTTTCCTAATACATCTAGCTAACTAATGTTAACATAATTCACTTATTTTCTTGTGTCGTTCTGCAAAATAAACGATTCGCAGAATGGAGTGGATGTTTGCATGTTTGGGGGTCTGCAGTATCAAGTATGAAATATTGAAAAGCACTGAGGCTTCGATGTTCTCACTAGGTATCCATCCATACTGAGAAACCCACAAAAATAAACCTGTCACCTCTGGTGACTGAACCCAGGAGCCACCATAATCTATCTCTCTTAAACAATCAAACAGACACACACACATAAACACACAAACACCAACGCCGAGTAATACTAATCACAGTTGCTCTCCGGAGAGATCGCATCTCATCTCTCGATCAAACAGACACGCACACACACACACACACACACACACACATAAACACACAAACTCACATCCTTATTTGGTCGGAGAACAAACTTCCATCTTCAACAGGCTAATGTCTCTATGCAGTCTTCCCCAGGTCTGAGGAGGAACATCCACTCTCAGGCACATCCACTGACAGGCACAACCACTCTCAGGCACATCCACTGACAGGTGACAGCGTCTCTAAGCAACCCGGTCTGTCAGAATGTGTCCATTTCCACAGTAACCCTCCCCAGAGGCCGCTGGCAGGACGTAACCCTGACTGTGCTCCACCCGAGCGTCCACCACCGCACGCCATACCGGAAGGAGATGAGGCAAGGCGCCGGAGAGTTACACCCCAGCTGATGATCTGTGCCTTGCTAAATATCTATTGATTGCTGCAGCTTAGGAACTAAACGTGAGTGATTCCCGGGTGCCAACAGCATGGAAGGTGTTGCGGTGAAGCGGCTACTCCAACTGAAACATATGTGTGTTTGGTTCAGATACGGGCAACATCACTCAGTACCACATGAACGGGTAATCTCCCCACCCCCCACCTGGGCCCTTCAGCAGTGACTGTAAGTGGATGATTTGTCAGCTCCAGGATTCCGTGGTACCTCATCCCCACTAGGCCGGTGGGTTTCTCAGAACGTCTCGTGTGAGTGTTAGTGCATCACGTTTTCCGCGCGGGCCCACTGAGCGAGCTGGTTATTCCTCCTGCAGGAACCTCTCCTCACACATATGCATATGTGTTTGCCCTTGACATTATCATCAGCAGATTTGCTGTGGCCCCCCAGGTAAGGTTGAAATACTGCTGACTATTCCAGACCAAGTGGCCTGCTTCCGAGTGTCCGAGGGCTAAATGCGCGCAGAGAGAGGAGAGGAAGAGACCATAAGGAGAATAGAAAGAGAGGAAGAGTTGGTAAGGAGAATAGGAAGAGAGAAGAGAGGAAGAAACGGTAAGAATAATAGGAAGAGAGGAAGAGACGGTAAGAGAATGGGAAGAGAAGACGAGACGGTAAGGAGAATAGGAAGAGAGGAAGAGACGGTAAGGAGAATAGGAAGAGAGGAAGAGACGGTAAGGAGAATAGGAAGAGAGGAAGAGACGGTAAGGAGAATAGGAAGAGAGGAAGAGACGGTAAGGAGAATAGGAAGAGAGGAAGAGATGTAAGGATAATAGGAAGAGAGAAGAAGGGAAGAGATGGTAAGGAAAATAGGAGGGAAGAAGAGGGAAAAGCTCAGTAACAAAACCCAGCAGAGCAGCTCCTCCAGGGATGGCAGTAATTAAACAGTGATTAAATTAAGGGGCGACGTGGGCAAAGTGCTGATTGATTGGCGGGCAGACTGCCTGGCTGTTCCATTGACCTTCAATGGGCAAAGTGCTGACTGATTGGTGGGCAGACTGCCTGGCTGTTCCTCGGCTCTACTCTTTGTAAGCTGAGGGGCTAAGAAACCCAGACAGAGCTAGACTCGCCCATGACAACCAGAGCATTCTTGTCCATTGACCTTCAACTGCTCTTACATTCAGATTTACAATATATGTTTTCTAAAACGGTTTTGCGACAACGGATCAGTGCACATGCGTATCTGATCCGGCTGTCTCCGTTGTGCTGTAGCGAACCCAGGGTAAACTGAAAAGATTAGCTTAAGATTCGCTTAAACGCAATGTACACAGCATTCTGCCTTCAATGCTACCAGGGTAACACTGATGAGTGTTCTTTCGGATGAAGTCACAGACCAACTACACAGAACAATCACTTTACAGACATTGCCCAGAGAACACAATCAGTGCTTACTTTAGATAAACACACGAGGTAGAAGCCCCACCAGTGACTGTGGATTGCCGTGCACTTACTCCTCATCCAACACAACCACCCTGTCCTTCCTCGCTCCACAGTCAGGAGGAGGTCAGCTCCAGAAACCCTAGATAAACGCTCTATCCAAGGGGAAAATGCTATAAATCACATTGTCTACTGCTTAAACTCAAAGTAAATAGATGGACAGGAGCTGGAGAAAAAACACCAATAAAAACTGCTTAACAAGACAATCAGAAAAATCGAGACACTGAAATTGCCTTTGGGTAGGAGAACTAGGATTCTCCACACGTCCTCTGTACTCTGTTACCAAGCTGCCTTAGACCTCAGGTGGTATAGATTTTTATAAAGCAGGTCTGGTGCTTTATGAAACCGCATACTGAAGGTCCTTAAACAATCCTTTAAGTCGTCTGATGGTAAAGAAGTTCCTGTTAGCATGTAATAAAAATTCAAATAGCCCTATATGGAGATGGATCACGGAGCAGGCTGAGGACGCAAAAATGACTTGGAGATGACAACTATTGATTAAGTGCTCAATGAAAGGCACGCGTAGGAGAGGCCAGCCACCCCACCATCTGAACCATTCAGTCACTCAGCCAATGACAGTCACGCTTAAGAGAGGCCGGCCAACCCACCATCTTAATCAGTCAGTCACTCAGCCAATGACAGTCACGCTTAAGAAAGGCCGGCCAACGCATCATCTGAACCATTCAGTCACTCAGCCAATAACTGTCACCCTTAAGAGAGGCCGGCCAACCCACCATCTGAACTATTCAGTCACTCAGCCAATGACAGTCACGCTTAAGAGAGGCCGGCCAACCCACCATCTGAACTATTCAGTCACTCAGCCAATAAACTAGGGTCTAGCATGACTGTTGGAGCACCTTATCAACTGGTGCCAATGAATGTTCATCAGATTTGTTTGACTTGCAACGTTATGAGAAGTTAACACACAACTGCAATCATGTTAAAGTTGTACATTATGTTCTTGACTTATTGCAGGCCCATTGTTGTATTTTTCGGAACATTTTATTGACAAAATCGTTTCATAAGCACTCGCCTAGCTACAAAGTCAAAGGTTTTCACACGACACCACAGATCTTGAGTGCATTGTTTTAACAGCAGCCCAGTGGGGAACTTGGCCTTTGCCTACTCCCGACGCTGGCATCAGGGTGATGAGGGAGGATGTCCTCAAAGACACCACGTGAATCTAATCCTCTGGTTACACACAGCGGGATACAGAGAGGAGCAAGTCTAAAAGCCGTTGTCACAGTTTGTGATGATACCACGCGACGTAAAAGACAACTTCTGCCGTAATAATGAAAGCACTGTCCACCTGACCTCACACATCAGCCTTGACATTTACCACAGCGCAGATCTACAATCCCTCCTCCGCTCTGTCTCTTTCCTCCCTCTCTGTCTCCCGTTCTCTTTTCACAGTAAACAAACTTCTACCCTGATTCATATCAGTTGTGTAACAGGGTCCCAGAAGAAGAACCTGAGAGTCTATGAGGTATTTCTCATAGAGGGGAAACAGCGGGAAAACTGATCCATGCGGACTTCCATCTAATAAGGGAAAACTGATCCGTGCAGACTTCCATCTAATAAGGGAAAACCGATCCGTGCAGACTGCCATCTAACAAGGGAAAACCGATCCGTGCGGACTTCCATCTATAACAAGGGAAAACCGATCCGTGCAGACTGCCATCTATAACAAGTGAAAAACAATCTGTGCAGACTTCCATCTATAACAAGGGAAAACTGATCTGTGCAGACTGCCATCTATAACAAGGGAAAACCGATCTGTGCAGACTGCCATCTATAACAAGGGAAAACCGATCTGTGCAGACTGCCATCTATAACAAGGGAAAACCGATCTGTGCAGACTGCCATCTATAACAAGGGAAAACCGATCTGTGCAGACTGCCATCTATAACAAGGGAAAACCGATCTGTGCAGACTGCCATCTATAACAAGGGAAAACCAATCTGTGCAGACTGCCATCTATAACAAGGGAAAACTGATCTGTGCAGACTGCCACCTAACAAAGGCATAAGCAACTAATCTCATAGGAAAGTTGTCAAGTCCCTGCACATGAAACCAAGCAGTAAATGCTTGATAAAGCTTTCATAAATATGTATTTGCTGGGGCTAATGGCCACTGCTAAAACCTGGCTCAGCTCTCATCATCTGCTGGCTCCGCTGGGAGGCTGTTGCATTGAGTAGGTGCAGGGGAATCTGTAAAATCTGTAGATGAGCCTCAGAAGACTAGTGCCCTCCTGAGAGCACCATCTTTGATCAGGCGCTGGTGAAATCAGAGATATTCTAAATAAAACATAGGTTAACCTGTTGTGTTGTGCTGAGTAAGTCTTTAAGGCAAGAGTTTGTAATTGAATTTCATGTTTTGCTCTGAGGTAATTTACAAACACATTAATGAACGGTTGACTAATCTACATAGATTTGCTACAGGAAGTGGTTAACGGAGAAAGGGGTCATGTTTAGCCAGGAAGTGGTTAATGGAGAAAGGGGTCATGTTTAGCCAGGGAGTGGGAACGGAGAAAGGGGTCATGTTTAGCCAGGAAGTGGTTAATGGAGAAAGGGGTCATGTTTAGCCAGGAAGTGGTTAACGGAGAAAGGGGTCGTGTTTAGCCAGGAAGTGGTTAACAGAGAAAGGGGTCATGTTTAGCCAGGAAGTGGTTAACGGAGAAAGGGGTCATGTTTAGCCAGGAAGTGGTTAACGGAGAAAGGGGTCATGTTTAGCCAGGAAGTGGTTAACGGAGAAAGGGGTCATGTTTAGCCAGGAAGTGGTTAACGGAGAAAGGGGTCATGTTTAGCCAGGAAGTGGTTAACGGAGAAAGGGGTCGTGTTTAGCCAACTTAAGCAAAACTTGCACTGATGGGACGAATGTTTTGAATATGCAATTTCTCATTCCGAATTAGAATTGATAAATTTGCCATTTTTAACTTTATCAACTCTTGACATTTCTATTCATGAGTGAAGGCAGCACTAGATAAGACAAAATGTAAATATAAATAAAAATGCATTTTATCCCTGTGATCCAGGTAATGACATAAAGCCAGCCAAAACGTCCGAGTTGACAACCACATCTCTGCACTAGGCCCTGTCTGCTGGTGAGATGCTGACAGCAACATCCACATAACCTTCATTATCGTGGAGTAATGCTCATCACAACGGCTGTATTTCTCGGTAAAGCCAGAGTCTCGCACACAATGAGAAACGGGGAAGATAAGGTGCAGGAGACCATTTCTCTTGACATTCACAACTGAAACCTCATCAGTCATGCTGTCAGAGGCAGTGGTCTGGGCCACTTCGGATTTATGAGGAATAATGAGGGTTTGGAAATAGCTGGAAGCCGGTGCCCTTACCTTTGCTACAGCCATGTTGGGACTGTTGTGTATTGGGACACACACTCTCCATAAAACCCAATTTCTTTTGTCAGTGACCCTTGCACTGATTTCTCATCCAATCTCTGTGAGTTTTCTTTTGGGCTGGGTGCAGGGTTGGGTGATCTCTGTCAGAGTTGTGGTTCTCAAAAATATGATATTTCCACCTCACATGATAACAGTAGAGTGCTCACTTGTACATTTAAAATAGGATGGGGTGGTTACATACATTATCTTTACCTTTAAAGTATCTTCAAATTTGCACATTACTCTTTATATTCGTAATTGTAGATGTGTTGCCAATAAAAACACACACTTCTTGTTGGTAACCACTGATCTGTTATTTTTTAATAAAAAACAACAGTCTCTGTCAAACGTCCAACAGTTTTTGTCAAATTCTCAAGTGTTTCCTTCAAGATTGTGACCGTCAGTTGCAGTGAAACTGTTCACATTTCCACGTAACAGGTAACCATTGTGATGACAGAAATCCTGTCAAGATCAACGATTACCTCCCAGGTCCTTTGTCATGTCAAATATTGTTTTAAGAGCGATAATACAGCCAACCTCTATAAATGGCACAGCTACATGTTAGGGATTTATTGAAGAGGTCCCTATATGTGCTCCCAGTGGAACCTGTGCTGGAGAGATGTCCTCCAGCAACACATTATTAAAACATTTCAGGACACTCAGAATTATCAGGTTTGATAATTACTGATCTTATTATATCTTCCAAGTGTGCCAGAAGACATAGCCTAACTACCCAGCACATCCTAATAAAACGTTCAACATACATTTGTATCCTATATATACTCGTTTAACTGGATTTCCTGGGTGCAGGGCAGGGTTTTTATGAGGCATTTTACAGTGGTTACATGTGCTATTGAGTGTTGTCAAATTAGTAGACACAGAGGTTGGGGCAATTTCAAATCAAGTGCATCACTGAGGCCCCTTGAAACTTGAGGGTACTTTGATCTGAGGGGAAATTAAGCTGAAGGCTTGTTAGCGAAGAGAGGAGATGGTGGGGAGACAGTGACATCATTATCTTACAACGCAGGTGATCACTTCTGTCTCATTCCAACTACCGTCCTGTTCCGCTCCAGGAAATAGAAAGGCAGAGCTAATAACTAGTTTAGGGTCAGTGGCAAAAGCAGAGTCCTTTCCAAGTATAGGCTATATGAAGAGACTTTTGATATGGTTTAGTGAAATAAAGTGCTTCTGTAGTGTTTTTGGTTAATGGAGAGCTTCTCGAATAATCATCAAATTTTTATTTTTATTACTTTGCCTTTTTACATTATTTTGTCAAAATGTGCTTCGACCAACCCACCAAGGTATTTTACTGCCTGTAATATTACAGACATGAGTCTCTGGGATCGTTAACAAAGGTGGTGCTAGCATGGTGCGAAATCGGTCATTCTGTCCTTGAGCAAGACAGTTAACAGTAATTGGTCCTGTAAGTCACTGTGGAAACAGCGTCTGCTAAATGATTAAAATGTAAATGTTCCGTAAATGTGAATCAATTAAATGACTTTGGTACTAAAAAATATGATAGGCATTTTGCTTAAAAACCTAGTACAGTGAAAATGTGAATTTATACTTTTTTGGGATTACAAAATTCCAAAATAATTTTCAACCGATAAATACAAAATAATAATCAGAAATTGTAATTATTTTTTCATTTATTTTAATGTATTTATTTTTACTGGGCACTTTTATTTATACAGAGAAATCAGGTGTCTGAGTAAAGAAAAAAATACCCCTGTTGAAATGCACCATTTTAATAGTCAAAAATATGTAGAAGTGATAACCAACACGCTGTACCAATCTGCATTGATTTTCTTTCAGTCACAGCACATTCAATAGACAGATGAATTACTATCACTATCTAACAGATTTTGTGGTCTCAAATTAGCTTAATTGAGAAATATTTAGACTTTGATTTAAAAAATAAAAACTCTAAGGGTACTTGTGCACTGCTGTGGGAAGCCAGTCCAGTTACAGAGTAGGCTATTTCTGACATTGTTTTTGTCTAGTCCTTTAGTGTCAGGGTTCACTGCTCCATACAGCTTTGCTACAGTCCTAACCTTAATGTAGACAAAGCCAGGTCGGCACATTTCAGAGTTGCAAGGGAACACACACACCACACACGCACAATACACATCACGTTGCTTTTATACTAGGAGGTACACAGGAGAACAAGACATTTTTTCCATGCATTTAGATGAGACCTTTAACAAAGGTCTTTAATGTAGATATCAATGATCCCAAGGAGAAGCTATCGTCGCGAAATTGGCTGACTGGGAGATGTCACCCCTGCACATGAAAAATGATGGATCCCATTTTGTAAAGCCGCTCTCCTCCAGCTGCTGTTATTGGGCTTTCTCAGAGTTCTGCCAGTGGTCATTAAAACAGGAAGCGGCCCAATGACTTTGCAGGCGAATAACAAGTGAACTGGTTAAATTGGCACTTTAGCTCTGCCATTTCATCTGGTCGTCTGGGAATTCACCGAGGACTTCAGAGAATTCAATGATGGCAAGACAGATTAATATCATGGCCTTTGTTTTTCATCTGCCTTTCATTTGTTGAATTCCCCAAAGGAGAAGAAAAACTATATGCAACCAATATAAGCACTGAGGGAAGTGTAGGCCAGACCGCAGCCTTTTAAGGTTCCCTGATAATATTATGTGTTTAGATTTGGCAGTTTATTGGTGCCATTGACACTGCTCTAGTGTTTTTCCGTGTTGTGATGACTGTGATAAAACATCCCACTCACAAACACACCACAGTATCCACGGGGCCAGGAGAAATCTGTATAAACATTACAGAGCCTATTTTCCTGCAGTACAGTATAAATTGAACCAGCTTCATC
This sequence comes from Esox masquinongy, assembly GCA_016801175.1. Lineage (NCBI taxonomy): Eukaryota > Metazoa > Chordata > Actinopteri > Esociformes > Esocidae > Esox > Esox masquinongy. Next base: position 14,626 of record JACXGI010008641.1, on the reverse strand, counting down.
TCCACTCCCACTGCACTTTCTAGGCATGGTTATTGGCTGACAACACATTTATCACAGGGTTATGCTGTTGGGAATTGAAAGTCAAACTCATTAGAACTACAATAGCTACATCCAAAACAGTCATTGGAAATGTTCCTAAAACTTCAGGTTCAATGTCTGGCAGCAGTTCCCCTGCATGTCCACTCTGTGGTTTGTCTCAGGGAGTGACTTTGGGAACCCCACTGGTCTGCTACTGTTCAACGCTGTGCCCTTGAGGGGAAGAGGTACATTTGCAAAGTTAATCACATAATGAGGCCAATTAAACATTGGAGAGCTCAGGTGAAATGAGAGCCACCATGGAGCCTGTAGCGAAATGAGCCTGACTTGCCCCTCTGGCCAGGGGGCGGACAAGACCGGGCAGGCTCAGTGGATAACTACAACCTTCACTAATCACTGCTAACAGACAACTATCAAATACTCCTATATGGACACTGACATACTGTAGACCTTATTAATCCTATATGGACACTGACATACTGTAGACCTTATTAATCCTATATTCACACTGACATACTGTAGACTTTATTAATCCTATATTCACACTGACATACTGTAGACCTTATTAATCCTATATTCACACTGACATACTGTAGACTTTATTAATCATATATGGACACTGACATACTGTAGACCTTATTAATCCTATATTCACACTGACATACTGTAGACTTTATTAATCATATATGGACACTGACATACTGTAGACCTTATTAATCCTATATGGACACTGACATACTGTAGACCTTATTAATCCTATATGGACACTGACATACTGTAGATTTTATTAATCCTAATGGACACTGACATACTGTAGACCTTATTAATCCTATATTCACACTGACATACTGTAGACCTTATTAATCCTATATTCACTCTGACATACTGTAGACCTTATTAATCCTATATTCACACTGACATACTGTAGACCTTATTAATCCTATATGGACACTGACATACTGTAGATCTTATTAATCCTATATGGATACTGAAATACTGTAGACGTCATTCATGGATATGAATGTAATATATTTATCCTGGATTATATTTGCTGTTGCAAATATTAGTGAAAATGTAAACATCACCACCACCAGTGATACCGACTATCACCTGCAATGTTTACAAGCCACCATAAAAGCCTTGACCCTGTCTTGACCTTTGTCAAAACCAACACTTATATCCATAATAGCTGTAGGCTTCACCTAGACGTGTGAAAAACAACCACTGGGCAGAATATTATCCAGGAAGGCATCTTTTTCTTTTATTATTTTTAAACCACTCTTAGTCTACACCCTCTCTAATATAATTTGGGCTGTGTGCTGACAAGAGCCTCTCTGGTGGAGCACTCAGAGACACTACAGGTGCATAAATCTCTTCAGCTGCATTTATGAGCTTAAGTGGTCTCATATCTGCAGATAGAGTAACCTCAACATGCACCCCCAAACAGAAGGACTCTGGAATGGCCGAGGTGAGAGCTCCTTAGGGTTATACATTAATGGAGAGGACCACGGGTAAAAATATAAAACACATCCATATTCTCCTCCTGACGGCTACTCTTCTTGGATAGGGGAACACAGTGACAGACAGGAAACTGAGGTGGATGAAGATGAGGTTGCCATTTTCAAACCACTACTTTCCTGTCCCTATCACTAGACAACACTTCCTAAAAAAGGCCGTTGTCTAAGGAAGTCAGCAAAGCACTAAAATAAAAAATGAAAGATGTATTGGGCTATAATGAAAGGATATCGTCCAACCATCTTTTGGGCACTAGTACCACTGCCCTCAGCATTTATCTGGTAATGTGGATGTTAGGAATTTATGGAGAGTTAGATGAACAAGGACAACGTACACTTTACACCCCAGATGATATTGCAATGATTTGTTAATCAAATGCACGGCGACAGTGGGGAAGGCAACACTGGGACTAAACCGTCAGCATAATTTACACTTAAAACTCGTCCTCATCCCGCCTTTGAAGCGACCTCGTCGGCCTGTTCCCACGGTGACCCAGGAGCACTCTCGCCATTCGCTCGTTAACCAGGATGAAATAAAGCCGGCGTGTGGTGTGGCGCACAACTTTGATGTCCCCGCACGTCCAGAGCTCAGCCCGGGCGAAAAACATTATGGTTTTTAATCAATTATGGCATTGGATCAGATAGGGTGAGTTGAGACGTGACGTTCTGATTGCGTGCTGAGATTTAAATTAAACAACGGTGCTTGTGGTTAGGGGTTCAAAAGATGGCATCGCAGAACCTTGGGTCACACCAGTTCCTAGCTGAATGTACAGGCACCGCACAAAGGAAATCTAGAAGGGGATTGGGATATCATTTATATATGCTGTGTGATTTATAGACGTAAGATAATCACTTTAAATCTGGTCTAGGTTTCGTAGGGGGACGATGTAATGTATGTTGCCTCCATGTAAATGATAGCTGCAGTAAAACTTTATCACACTTGAAGAAATGCATGCATCAAAAATGCATTGTTTCCACCAGATTCTACAGCCACAGTCACATTTCACAGCCAAAGTCAAAATTAGACTTCAGTCAGTAATCGAAACCCCCTCGTGAACTAACACTTGTTATAATTATTTTATTGTGTTGTCTTCTCAGCACTGACTTTTGAGGATAACTAGTTCATTGAGTAGAATGTAATTATTGCCACTGAGCTGTCTGGTTGTTTAATGTAAGTCACTCTGGATAACAATGTAGAGTCCTGCATTGAGTTGGTTCCCTGTGGGTGAACCACAGATAAATCACTCAACAGGTAAAATAAACAATATTTTTCACTCCGCAGGGCGGGTCGTGGTTCAGAACTATTGTACTGCCTGTCTGAAACGTTTTATATAAAGACAAACCTTTATTTCTGTTAGAGGTGATAGATAGATTATACACCAACATACATTGGTCTATGCACAATAGATAATAGACCAACATTGATAGGTCTATGTAAGGTAAGGAAAGAGACCGACAGTGATAGGTCTACATACGGTAGATAATACCCAAACACTGGTAGGTCTATGTACGGTAGACAACACCCCAACATTGAAAGGTCTATGTACAGTAGGTAATAACCCAACATTGATAGGTCTATGTACAGTAGATAATAGACCAACATTTATAGATCTATGTACAGAAGACAATACACCAACATTGATCGGTCTATGTACAGTAGATAATACCCCAACATTGAAAGGTCTATGTACAGTAGGTAATACCCCAACATTGATCGGTCTATGTACAGTAGATAATAGACCAACATTAATCGGTCTATGTACAGTAGATAATAAACCAACATCATAGGTCTATGTACAGCAGATAATAGACCAACAATGATAGGTCTATGTACAGTAGATAATAGACCAACAATGATAGGTCTTTGTACAGTAGATAATAGACCAACAATGATAGGTCCATGTACAGTAGATAATACCCCAACTTGATAGGTCTATGTACAGTAGATAATACCCCACCATTGATAGGTCTATGAACAGTAGATAATAGACCAACATTGATAAGTCTATGTACAGTAGATGATAGACCAACATCATAGGTCTATGTACAGTAGATAATAGACCAACATTGATAGGTCTATGTACAGTAGATACTAGATCAACAATGAAAGGTCTACGTACAGTAGATAATACCCCAACATTGATAGGTCTATGTACAGTAGATAATAGACCAACATTGATAGGTCTATGTACAGTAGATAATAGACCAACATTGATAGGTCTATGTACAGTAGATAATACCCCAACATTGACAGGTCTATGTACAGTAGATAATACCCCAACATTGATAGGTCTATGTACAGTAGATAATAAACCAACATTGATAGGTCTACGTACAGTAAATAATAGACCAACATTCATAGGTCTATGTACATTAGATAATAGACCAACAATGATAGGTCTACGTACAGCAGATAATAGAGCAACTTCATAGGTCTATGTACAGTAGATAATAAACCAACATTGATAGGTCTACGTACAGTAGATAATAAACCAACATCATAGGTCTATGTACAGTAGATAATAGACAAAAATTGATAGGTCTATGTACAGTAGATAATACCCCAACAATGATAGGTCTATGTACAGTAGATAATACCCCAACACTGATAGGTCTATGTACAGTAGATAATAGACCAACATTGATAGGTCTATGTACAGTAGATAATAGACCAGCATTGATAGGTCTATGTACAGTAAATAATACCCCACCATTGATAGGTCTATGTACAGTAGATAATAGACCAAAATTGACAGGTCTATGTACAGTAGATAATACCCCAATATTGATAGGTCTATGTACAGTAGATAATAGACCAACATTGATAGGTCTATGTACTTCTGGGTGAAAACAGGTCCAGTCTGTACTCTCCGAAGTTACTCTGTAACAATGTTCTAATAGTTTGGTCCTCTTTTGGTAAACATGATCCATATTTTAGTCATTATATGTGATGGTAAAGTGGTAGGGATGTGAATGTTTTTGTTGTTAGTGATTTGTTCATTTGGGTTACATATATCAATGAATACGGTTGGGTAGCTCAAATATTAATGTGTTCAAATATATATATATATATATAAAAAAAAAAACTTCCCCTTTAAGTGTATTTTCACATGAATATGTCTTCGTCAATCCAAAGGCTATTTGAGAGGATCTAGAAGATTCCAGGCAATACCCTTGTATCCGCCCAAAAAATGCTCATTTATAGATTGGTTTGTCTGTCACAATACCCATGATACACTGTAATTGTGATCCTCCTAAACAAAGTCCCTTTCGGTGGCTGGATGGAATGTCCTTAAAATGTCTACATTTATTATTACAACACCTCCCATTAACACCTCCACTAACTCGCTAACTGGCCTTATGTGGACCATATTCAACTTCTCTAAGGTCACGTTATCTGAGGAGTCTGAGAAGTTACCATCCTGCACACCCCCCACTTCCCTCACTGGCTCCACAGTCAGCAATCTGCGGATGATATCATCTAGCCTTCTTCCATTAGTTTTTATTTTTAGACTATTTCCTCATCACAGAATAATCAGTACAGAGCTAGCCCAATGATAGACTCTCCCTTTTTTCCTCCCTCTCTCCCTCTCTCTGACTCACATCTTATCACACAGGGGACTTTTAGCTGAGCCTTCAGCCATTAGTGGTACCTCACTGGCCGGAAGAGCGCTAGGAAAAGTGGCTCCTGGTGGCATGATGTCAGTGTTGACCGGGAGGCCCACTATAGACCTACTGTTGGCACACAGGCAATACAGTGGCATCACACACATTCACAATTACACACATCGATTAACATACAGACAAACATGCAGACTAACATGCAGATTAACATGCAGACGAACATACAGACAAACATGCAGAATAACATGCGGACGAACATGCAGAATAACATGCAGATTAACATACAGACAAACATGCAGATTAACATGCAGACGAACATGCAGAATAACATGCAGATTAACATACAGACAAACATGCAGACTAACATACAGACAAACATACAGATTAACATACAGACTAACATACAGACAAACATGCAGATTAACATGCAGACGAACATACAGATTAACATACAGATTACCATACAGACAAACATGCAGATTAACATGCAGACGAACATACAGATTAACATACAGACAAACATGCAGACTAACATGCAGATTAACATGCAGATGAACATACAGATTAACATACAGATTAACATGCAGATTAGCATGCAGACAAACATGCAGACAAACATACAGATTAACATACAGACAAACATACAGACTAACATACAGACTAACATGCAGATTAACATGCAGACAAACATGCAGAGACACATAGATAAACATGTAGACTACATACAGTTGTTCTCAAAAGTTTGCATACCCTTGGAGAATTGGTAAAATATGTACCATTTTTAAAGAAAACATGAGGGAGCAGACAAAACACGTCTTTTATTTCTTATGGGAATCACATTCAACTGTAGGTCATAACAGAATGGCACAATCTTAAAACAAAACATGGCAACAAAGAAAAAAATTAACTGACCCCTGTTCAAAAGTCTGCATACCCATAGTTCTTAACACTGTGTATTGCCCCCTTTAGCATCAATGACAGCATGCAGTCTTTTGTAATAGTTGTCTATGAGGCCCCGAATTCTTGCAGGTGGTATAGCTGCCCATTCGAAATGCCTCCAGGTCATGCAAAGTCTTTGGTCGTCTGGCATGAACCGCACGTTTGAGATCTCCCCAGAGTGGCTCGATGATATTAAGGTCAGGAGACTGTGATGGCCACTCCAGAACCTTCACCTTTTTCTGCTGTAACCACTGGAGGTTCAACTTGGCCTTGTGCTTAGGGTCATTGTCGTGCTGGAAAGTCCAAGAGCGTCCCATGCGCAGCTTTCGTGCAGAAGAATGCAAATTGTCTGCCAGTATTTTCTGATAACATGCTGCATTCATCTTGCCATCAATTTTCACATTCCCTGTGCCTTTAGAGCTCACACACCCCCAAAACATCAGTGAGCCACCACCATGCTTCACAGTGGGGATGGTATTCTGTTCATTATAGGCCTTGTTGACCCCTCTCCAAACATAGCGCTTATGATTGTGACCATAAAGCTCTATTTTGGTCTCGTCACTCCAAATTACAGTGTGCCAAGAGCTGGGAGGCGTGTCTAGGTGTTGTCAGGCATATTGTAACCGGGCTTTTTGTGGCATTGGTGCAGTAAAGGCTTCTTTCTGGCAACTCGACCATGCAGCTCATTTTTGTTCATGTATCGTCGTTTGGTGCTCCTAGAAACAACCACAGTCTCTTTCCAGAGCAGCCTGTATTACTCCTGAGGTTACCTGTGGGTTTTTCTTTGTATCCCGAACAATTCTTTTGGCAGTTTTGGCTGAAATCTTTCTTGGTCAACCTCACCTTGGCTTGGTATCAAGAGATCCCCAAATTTTCCACTTCTTAATTAGTGATTGAACAGTACTGACTTGCATTTGCAAGGCTTTCAATATCTTTTTATTTCCATTTCCATCTTTATAAAGTTCCATTACCTTGTTACGCATGTCTTTTGACAGTTATTTTCTGCTCCCCATGGCTCAGTATCTAGCCTGCTCAGTGCATCCATTTGAGAGCTAACAAACTCATTGACAATTCATACACAGACAGTAATTACAATATAAAAAGCCACAGGTGTGGGAAATTCACTTTGAATTGCCATTTTCACCTGTGTGTGTCACCTTGTGTGTCTGTAACAAGGCCAAACATTCAAGGGTATGTAAACTTTTGATCAGGGCCATTTGGGTGATTTCTGTTATCATTATGATTTAAAAAGGAGCCAAAAAACTATGTGATAATAAATGGCTTCATATGATCACTATCCTTAAATAAAAGGATAGTGATCATATTTTTTGCATGATCAGTTACATTTTCAAAATCAATGCCAAAATATCACAATTTCTGCCAGGGTATGCTAATTTATGAGCACAACTTTACAACCAATTTTGTCTGGATGTCTTTGAACTGTGGCCGGTGGCGTTTTGGCGTAAACAAGACATTGAGCCCATCACAGAATAGCTGGTTGTTCAAAACGTGAAAAGGAAATGGCTAGCTAGCAGATGTCTAGCAGGTCCAGACACCTTGCTCGTCTACATACCCTACAGGCTACAATAAGACTGACACATCATTGACAGGGTGTAGAGAGTAAGCCAGACCAAATGCTAGTGGACACACTCAAGTAATGCTCCCATTGATCCTGATCAATTATTCATCTATTTGTGCTGGTCTTGCAAAAAGCAGTGTGACTGGATTTGGTAAGTGCGAGACTGCAATGCATTTTGCAGGAGACATTTGATCCATTACCCAGAGTCTGAGCTTACTGTCGGGCCAAGCCACTGTTCACACTGCGTCATGGATAGACATGTGGCACTGAGCATTATGGGTTAGCTGTCAACATGACTGCTATTAAAGTCAAAGGAGATAGGCTTTAAAATTGCACTTAAGTTGCAACATGAGTTAACCGTGAAAAAAGGTGCACTCAAAACAGGTGTATCTCAGACTTGACCTCCATTATAGGCCAATGTGGCTTTAATTTTTTACTGTACATACTGTAACTTTGAGCCCAACAGAGAGACTTGTCACTTCACGTGTGACTCAAGGTGAAAGGCCTTGGACTTGAACTCTAAGGACTTGACTACATCACTGGTTGAAGTCAGAACACATTCACCAGCCTCCACTGGAATCTTCATATCACATATGTGTAGAGGTGATCTTTAGCTTTAATCAAATGAGTGTTTGAAATCAATTTTTCCTTCATCCTTCCTTGATTGCTAAGTATCTCTCAGGACTGTGTCATGAAATAAATACAATTTACAACAGGATACTCTTCATTCCAGCAAACAACGTTGTTTTCTACATTATCTCTCTTTCATGTTACGTGGATAAATTAATCCGATGCCCTGAGGGTCAATGCCAACAGCTCTTATTCCCCCCATCAGGGCACCTCTGTGTTTTAACAGCCTTGACTGTGAGAGGAATGAATAATTGGTTTGATGCACTCCAATATAATTATGTTATTAGTTGATACCACCAGATTTTAATCAGCACGGCAATTTCTCTCCATGGGAGGATAAGTCTTTCTCAAAAGTGGTTACACTGTCCACTATGCCTGCTGATGAAAAACCCAAAATAATTCATCAGAAAAGACCCAAAAATAATTTATCAAAAGGGCTTCTGAAAACCCACCCAGGACCTTTGCTTCTCAATAATTAAACCTTGCAATTAGGTATCTTAGCATGCGCTCAGTGTGAGGCATCATGCAATATTCATAGACCATACATAATTATACAATATAGTCCAGGGTATAAGAGAGCATATATCCACACTGGGGCTGTCAAGACGTAGACATTTTTATTTGGTTTATAATACTATTTCATCTCATACGCGGGTGTCTCGTTACGGACGGGGTGGGCTGTCCTTCACTACTCCTCCTGCCGTGAGTCTGGCCCTTAGAAACCTGTATGGGGATGGAGAGACAGCAGTGCGATCAAAACCACCCCCACAAAGTGCATTCAACGACACAACCAGGCCTTGTTACAGTCGGTTTGCCAGACAGCCTGTCAGCAGGAGAGATGGCATTCAGGTGAAGGAAGGAAGCCGCGAGCGACGGTGCTGTGTGGTGGATTATACGTAGCGCTAATCGTAGCATGGTAGCATCACGGAGGCCATTAACGGTGCCTCAGCCAATAGATCTGTGGCAGCAGCAACAGTGGATGGACACACCGGACAAGGCTGGCATTCATCTGGAGACGCGGTTTAGAATCGAGCGCAAACAGGGCAATCAAAGCCACCCAGTAGCTGGCCAGTTGTGTGTTGCACAGGGGGCTTGCCGTCACAGCCCTCGCTGGGATCACCCTCAGACAGCCCCTCTCCTCCATCACAATGGCAGATTCTTCACAGTCTTTGGAACATATTCCTTTTCCACGTCTAAAACAAATTGCTAGAGGAGCTACTCCGAAGGGCCTTTCATGCCGTGTGCACACTGTGTCTGATAAATGAGAAGAAGGCACACATTTTTCCAGAATTTTGCCCATAGATAAAAAAGTGTATTTACTTTCTCTTATAATAGTGATTCAGTCCATAGGGAGAGTATTTGCCCTGGGCATTAACTGCTACTCAACATTGATGAATGAATATAAAAAGGCGTATCGTGAAATTCAAATATACATGGAACTGCAATTACCATTGTGTCAAAAATATCATAGACTTTGTGGAATGGCTTGTATTGTATATACAATATATAATTGCATACAACCCCATTTCCAAAACATTTGTGACACTGCGTGAAATGCAAATAAAAACAGAATGCAATGGGGTGCAAATCATTTATCCCTTTATTTAATTGAAAATAGTACAAAGACAACATATCAAATGTTGATACTGAGAAATGTTATTGTTTTTGGAAAAATACATGCCCATTTTGAATTTGATGCCAACAGGTTGAAAAAATTTTGGGACAGGGGCATGTTTACCATTGTGTTGCATCACCTCTTCTTTTAACAATACTCTGTAAGCGTTTGGGAACTGAGGAGACCAATTGCTGTAGTTTTGAAAGTGCAATGTTTTCCCATTCTTGACTAATATAGGATTTCAGCTGCTGAACAGTTCAGGGTCTCCTTTGTCACAGGTCTGGACTGCAGGCAGGCCAGTTTAGCACCCGGACTCTTACTACAGAGCCATGCTGTTGTAATAAGTGAAGAAGTTGGTTTGGCATTGTCTTGCTGAAAAAAGCAAGGCCTTTCCTGAAAAAGACGTTGTCTGGATGGCAGCATTTGTTATTCCAAAACCTATATATATATTGTTCAGCATTAATGGTGCCTTCACAGATGTGCAAGTCACCCATGCTATGTGCACTAATGCACCCCCATACCATCACGGATGCTGGCTTTTGAACTGTGTGCTGATAAGAAGCTGGATGGTCCCTCTCCTGTTAAGTCCAAAGGATGCGGTGTCCATAATTCCCAAAAATAAATTTTGATTTGTCAGACCACAGGACAATTTTCCACTTCGCCATCTTAAATGAGCTTGAGCTCAGAGAAAGTGGCAGCAGTTCTGGATCTTGTTTATACTGTATATGGTTTCTTCTTTGCATGGTAGAGTTTTAACTTGCATTTGTGCATGCAGCACTGTACTGTGTTCACAGACAATGGTTTTCAGAAGTGTTCCTGAGCCCATGCAGTGTTGTCTGAGGGCCTGAAGATCACAGCCATCCAATATTGGTTTTCGGCCTTGTCCCTTGCATACAGAGATTTCTCCGGATTCTCCAAATCTTTTAATGATATTATGTACAGTAGATGATGAGATCCCTTAACTCCACAATTTTACATTGAGAAACGTTATTCTCATATTGTTGCACTATTTGCCTGCACAGTCTTTCACAGAGTGGTGAACCCCTCCCCATCTTTCTGAAAGACTCATTCTCTCTGGGATGCTCTTTTAATACCCAATCATATTACTGACCCTTTTGTGTATTAACCTAATTATTTGTGAGATGTTCCACCAGGTTTATATTTTGAGCATTACACAACTTTTCCAGTCTTTTGTTGCCCCTGTCCCAGCTTTTTTTAAATGTGTTGCTGGCATTAAATTAAAAGTGGGCATATATTTTTCAAGAAACAATAACATTACTCAGTTTCAACATTTGATATGTTGTCTTGGTACTATTTCCTACTGAATTTAGGGTTTAAATGATTTGCACATAATTGCATTCTGTTTTTTTTACATTTTACACAGCATTCCAACTTTTTTGGAAATGGGGTTGTATTTTCAGTTGGATATTTTATGCATTGCAAAAACAATACTGTCTGTAAATGTAATGTATTCTGGAATTCATAAACAATACCAACATGGGCACCAAACCTACCTTAGATTGAATGAATGGCACATTGGTCTACAAGCTGGTCACCATTTATTTTTATCTGAAGAGAAAAATACTTTACTTTACACTGGAGCATTTAAAACACACGTGTCCACTGTATTCCTGGTGAAATTAAAGACAAATGTTTTTGAAAAATAAACAGTGATATCATGACCTTTGATAAACATGACACCATGCACATTAGAACATCACAAAAATAAAAGCAAAAGTAAAATAGGCGTAAAGGTCGTCATTTGAGACTACTCCCGGGTCCGGAGAAATAATTTACTGCACGTTAACGTGGTAGCGTGGTGTAATTTATCCGTAACATGGCAAGCCTCACCACTGCATGTACTGTTAGTATGCAGTCAGACCATGCACCATGACTGCACACATCTCACATCCACAATAAATCACCATGCTTTACCACTTCTGTTAGCAGCGCCCTAACAGCCACCATAAATTACCAGGCCATTGTTCATGTTGCCAATAACTTTTGAAGGAGAATCTCCGGCTAAAAGAACACCATAGTTCCTGCTGTTGGACACGGAAACCCAGGACATGCGCCTACTGTCACCCAATCCGGAGGCAAACGGGGAAAAAGAGCACTTAGAAGGTACATTCACATGCGCTGAACTGAAGCCAGTTTCCTATTTCTACCAACTGTATGAAGCTACAGTCCCAGTGAGGAAGGAGGCTGGCGCAGGGAGATGTAGAGGTTCACAAAGCGGCCTGGTAGTCTTGAGTTTCCTTCCTGTTACAGTAGATCCCAAGCATTTCCTGTGTCTTTTAATAGAGGCTTCCACTTCAGCTCTGGAGTGGTTGTTCCATAGAGCATTGAAGTTACTGACCAGATCTGTGGACGTTGTGTGAGTGAACAGGGGCATCGCCTACAGCCCACTGAGAATCAATGACAACAACCACACAACATGCTTTCGAAAATATCGACAAATCTACCGATCTTGTCAGTTAACATTACGCACAAAGTAAACAGGACACATTTCCATCCATTAGCTGGAATTCCCATCCCTTCTCATCATGCTAGATATACAGTCCAGTCAATAAAAAACAAATGTGAAGGTAAAGAAAACACAGTGAGACATGGAGATGAGACTGCTTCTGTAAATTGCCCAGTGTGTTGACAGAGTGGCAGAGTGAGGTGGGAGCCTGCTGTTAGCTACAGGATGGAGTGATTTTCCTGGCACCCGCGACACACTGTGCTACCTGAGATCAGGGACAGAAGATAACCACTTGCAAGGCTCATTCTCTCTGTCTTTAGTCACTATGTGATCCTCAGGGGCACAGTGGAACACTGAATACGGCGACAGCCTATGTTTTGTGGCCAATTAGAGGAAATTGTCTGAAGTGAATGTGAGGCACATTCACCAATGTAGTTCTATCACAGTGCTGTTAGTTCTCCAGTTCCTCACACGGTTTATCTCTGTAATTATACGGTGTGTTCATCTACACAGGATTTGATGTCACATTAAAGAAGTTATTTACAGTTTTGTTAGTCCTAGATTCTACTCAACATATTTTTTTAGTACTGTATCCAAAGTGCAGAAATTTTAAACATAAAAACTGTAGGTAAGACCAGTCCGATATTCCAGCCTCTCCAATATCTGTCAGATGATTGCAGAGGACATGGGGAAAAATAAAACGTAGCTAGGTGAAAAAACCACAATGGGGAAAAATAAAACGTAGCTATGTGAAAAAGCCACAATGAGGCAACTTGTGAAGCGCAGGTGTGTTTAATTCCAAAATAAGTAATGTGTGATCAGGGCAAGTCCAGCCCCTGGTCCAGATGGTAACCATAAAGTAAGGAAGCTCTCCCAGATGTGCGGAGCTGTGACTGGGGATCCGGTGACATGCCAAGGGGAAGCCAGATCACAGCAAGTGTATTAGTGGTCTCTTTATGGTCTCTTTCGGGAGCATTATGTTCAAATGTGTTGTGGCGGAAACGGGGGGGCGAGAAGCTTGCAGTGCTACTATGCTTTGATGAACTTACCCTTGAGGAACCTGGACATCCGTGAGCGTATTCCTCGCAGCTTTGAGGACGATACGGCCCCCACCTCCACCACGGTCTTCTGGAACACAGGCACATAAATCAGTTTCTCATATCATTATCCAGTCAGATTCGATGCATATGTGCTCGATTCACTAAATCTGTCAAGTTACTGCCACAAATGATGTATTTGATTCCTAATACACTGGTGCACACGTGGTAAATCTCTAGCACACTGTTTGTTAATCATGCATTCCAGAAATGACTGCAGTGTGGAGGAGAAGTTACAAACAGAGACGTATCAAGTGGGAATCCACCTCTTTGTACTCCTACAGTATCTCAGGACAGGAAACAAGGATAAACAGCGTGTGTTTTCCCTCCCTGGTTCAATGCTCCTTTGAGGAATAGCAGAAGATCTCAGTCTGATTAATGTCTGTACACTGACTAATGAACAGTAATTGAATGGTAGAATGCAGCGGGCCTCAGAGCCCCAGAGGAATACCCGGGCTGCAGCAGAAGCCAGTGACATTGTCTGGGGTTGATTAAAGTTGACCTTGCATGAGAGAAGAAGCTTTAGAAACAGCAAACCTAAGCTCAGGGAATAGTAGCCAGGAAAACAGGACAAGATAAATGAAAAAGAATTGCATTGGCAAAGAATAGGGGAGGTCGATGATGCAATCGATAAGTATTTGATTTTTTATTACAGAATTCTTAGGAAGAGGAAGACGATTGATCAAAGATACCTAGTCCTATTGGCAATTCTAACAATATTAATTAAGAAAAAATACTTAGCTGACCGGTTGATAAATCAGCCGATATCGTTAAATCAAAACAAACGATTGATAAAAACAGAAAATTACACAGGCTTGTTCAATGTTCCGGCCAACCATAACCATTTTCACCATGTTTCAAGGCTAATGGAAAACGGTAGATGACTGAAAGGAGAACACATTCTTAAAAATGTTAGCCTAAAATGTGTGAAATTCTAAAATAACTAGTGTAAATGCAACAGAATGACATGTGTCTGAGATGGCTTCGCAGTAAGCGTCTGCATGGCCTACAAATCACTTCACATTTTAAATAACCACTCGCTACCACACGTAGATCAGTCTGTCTGCTCGGTCTGTTGTCCACTGTCAGTTATCCACTGTCAAAACACTTCACATTTTAAATAAC
>JACXGI010008640.1:16578-33066 GCA_016801175.1 Esox masquinongy | reverse complement strand
GGGGGGGGGGGGGGGGGGGGGGGGGGGGGGGGGGGGGGGGGGGGGGGGGGGGGGGGGGGGCTGCAGGCTTTCATTATTTATTCTATTATTTAATATATTTTTCCGACATGAAGTAAATGAACCGAAACATTTGGTGCTGTTAAAATCCTATGTAATAGTTAAGCTATGTGGCCTGGTCTCCGGGAATCAGGATCCTTCTGTGGTGTGGACTGGAATGTGGTAGTAGGCAGGGTGGAAAGGGCTATATGGTGGTGTGTGTGTGTGTGTGTGTGTGTGTGTGTGTGTGTGTGGGCGGGGCGGGGCGTTTATCCGTGCATGTGCATCGGCATGCACGCACGTGCACGTGTGCACACAAGTGTCTGTGTGTGTGTGTGTGTGTGTGTGTGTGTGTGAGTGCACACAAGTGTCTGTGTGTGTGTGTGTGTGTGTGTGTGTGTGTGTGTGCTCATGCTTCTGTTTTCTAAATAATGGGATTAATACTGAGACACCTAAGGATGGGCCTTCATGCTTACAAAGCATCCCAAGCACTGAAACCATGTGACCTGCATCCACAGTCGAAATTACTGCAGAACAATACATAGAGGGAATATTCAGAGGGAAGACACGCAAGGGAGTCATGAATTGACTTCCATGACAACCGATTTGAAAATATAAACTTTATTGTTCTATTATAAAATACAAACCAATGGAAAGCTAATTCTTTGAGGAAAAATGTCTAAAATACTTTGTTTTTTAACACTTTCAATTCTCTCTATAACAGTATAAAACATCCATAGTAATAATAAATATTTTTGTATTTACATAGACCAGGATGGTAATATTCAGTGCATGACAAACACGTGTTAAGGGAAAATTTGCAGAGTAGAAAGAAGAAAGTTTCCAAAAAATTCTGTTTGCAGCCCTTGACAAATCTGTGTATACTAACAGACTGGAATAACAGTTCAATAAAAACATTGCTTGACATCACTATTGATAGAATATTTTCTTGTTTCATCCGTTGGCTTATAACAGGTGCACATTTCATTCTTCTCTAACATTGCAAGTAACTTCAGCATAAATATATATTTCTATATATATATTTCTATACATATTATTTACAACTTTTTGGTTTCTTTTAGCTGATATATAATACACACACCCTTTGTAGTTGCAGTTTTTTCAAGGTTTTCCCTTGAATTTATAGGGCACAGCCATAGAAATATAATGGATAAAATGGTGCTAAATAACTCTGACAGCTTCAGAATGGGGGAAACAGTTCTATTTATCTATTTCTATGTGCACTGCTAAATTGGAAAACCTTCTGTCTGTCGACTGTAAACTTGAGAAATATGATATTAGATTATACTACACACGCCATGTGTTTTTGCCACAGCAGGGCAATGTCTTCAGTCTTTGCCAGCATAGAAGGTATACCATAGGATAATAGCAATAGGTTGCAGGGTTGACTGCAGGCCTCACTAATTAGCAGGTCAAACTCAGTTCTCTTGGAGTGCCACTATCGATCTCCTACCAACACATACATCTACTTTATTTAATCTAATTCAGTGTATTGGCACTACATTCAAACCATTCAGACACGTTACAGATCCTGTCCTAACGAATTCCAGGTTGACATAAAATTGTCTAAAATGTTTGTGTTATCCTTGGACGTGGCTACAACGTCGAGCAATTTAACGTCAGTAACCGTGGTTCAGTAAATCGCCGCGGTAACTACGGGTTGAGGTGTAGCGGATTCCAGAGCAATCTAAACAAAGAGGGCGAGTGTGGTGAGCAAGAAGGGAAATCATAACAGCTTGGCCCTCGTCCAGGACCAAAGTACATAGCAATTGGGGGGAGAGGACTGCACATCCCGGGAGATTGTAACTTCACACAGTTCTATGTGAGAATAGTAGAACGGCAAGCAAATGAAAACAAAACAGAGATGTTTAAAATAAACACCCTCTTGTTAGAGTTCTTCACCGGTTTATAAGAGACCGTGCTTGTGGTTCCTTTGCCACAGAGACATCTGTCTGACACTATGTCCACTCTCCCCTTACTCCTGCAGTATCTTGTAAGGTCGGAGAGGGCAAACGCCTTAAATCCCAATCTCTCTCAGACTAATTTTGCTTGTTTATCTCTAGCCACAATTCAATTTCCTGTGTAAATACTTCCTTTTACCCAATCAGTCTCTGGTCTTGTAACATTTGTTGCCACAGTGAGGATTGGTTTCCATTCCAATCTACATGGTTGAATGGCGACAACATTTGAATACCCAGTGAGCACACTTACACCGTTTGGAGGAAGCGCACGCAAGCACACGCCTGTGCACATGCAAGCACACGGCCTCGTTGTACACCCTGTAATCGGCATTGTGCTTCTTCATCCCCTACTTTTATATATATTTATACAAAACGAAACCCGGATTTAACTCTAGCGCTCCCGGCATTCAATCTGTCCACACACTCCGTTCTCCCAACCCATGTCCTCCAGGTTCCTGGGATCAGAGACACTGGTGTGAGGTCTGTGTGCTCGTGCAGTTGAGGCAGCTAACGTGGCAGCACCAGTGAAACGTACAGTGACACCTCTCTGTGACCTTCTCCGTCCGGGTCTTGAAACCCCTGCCGCAACACAGCAGCTCACACCCATCGAGTGCCGGAGACGAGCTGTTACAGGTCCTCCCCGAGGTACCGTGGGTACCCGTCTTGCCATTGTAAGAGCAGAAGTTGGGCGACTTCTCAAAGTAGACCAGGTCTCTGGACGACGGTGGTTTGTGGGCAGGGTTCTCAGGCTCAAGGTGGCGCGGGTCGGCGCGGTGGGAGGCGCGATTGGAGCCTTTGTTGGCATAGACGACGCGGGAGGCTCCATCGAAGCGGTCCTTCAGGAAGTCCCCCACGGCGCGGAAGCTGGGGAGACGCATCCAGCAGGTTCGCACAGTGCATGAGCCTGACATGCCATGACACTTACACTCCTGGCGCATCTCTGATGACACTGTCTGTGGAGAGAAAGGCAGAAAGACGTGAGGTGGACAAATGTAACCCAGAGGAAAGTGAGCAAAGAAATGTGCGGAAGAATGTCAAGAGAAAAAAAAACGTGGAAGAAAGTGAATTTAAAAAACGTGAACAAAAAGACAGAACAAGGGTTGCAACTGCAGTGTCATTGAAAAGTGAGAGAGTGAATAAAGTATTAAGTTCAGATAATTAACAAAGTTTCTCACTATTTTATTAGAGAGACACAAAAGACTGGGAGAGTGAAAATAGTGTTAAGTTCTGAGAACAGTAACCAGTCTCAAGTTCTGAGAACAGTAACCAGTCTCATGTTCTGAGAGAAGTAACCAGTCTCAAGTTCTGAGAACAGTAACCAGTCTTAAGTTCTGAGAACATTAACCAGTCTCAAGTTCTGAAAACAGTAACCAGACTTAAGTTCTGAGAACAGTAACCAGTCTCAAGTTCTGAGAACCGTAACCAGACTTAAGTTCTGAGAACAGTAACCAGTCTTAAGTTCTGAAAACAGTAACCAGTCTCAAGTTCTGATAATAGTAACCAGTCTCAAGTTCTGATAACAGTAACCAGTCTCAAGTTCTGAGAACAGTAACTAGTCTCAGGTTTTGAGAACAGTAACCAGACTTAAGTTCTGAGAACAGTAACCAGTCTCAAGTTCTGAGCCCACTAACCAGTCTTAGGTTCTGAGCCCACTAACCAGTCTTACGTTCTGAGCCCACTAACCAGTCTCAAGTTTTGAGAACACTAAAAAGTGTGATGTTCTCTCTCACCATTCTCCCTGCCTCATTGTTGTGAAGGTTGGTGAGGTATCGAAGATCCCTTCCTCTCTCACTAGAGTCCACAAATTCCCGACTGAACATCCGGCCGAAGTCCACATTGTCACTGCACCCACCCCAGTGCCAGTCCGGGCCTCCAGGCCCCCGGCGACGATAGTCACAGGTGCACGACTCAATGGCCCCCTCAGAGCAGGAGCGGGCAACCGCGTGGGTCACCCCTGCACTGGTGATTGCAAACACAAACGCTGTCTCTCGGCAACCTGACATGGCAACAGCAGAAATTCTGATTAGGACTATTCAACCTTTTTGGCAGAGGATGGCCTATTTATGCACAATCTGTTCTGAATGATAATTCAATAATGCCAGAATCTCGAGATATGTAAAGATATGCTTTTCCTTTCCCAAAGGGCGAATACCGAGAAGAGAATCCAAGATTCCACAACATTGTGCAATAGAAAGGCCCAATGGTTGGCTTGGTGAGGAGGCCAAGAGGGACAACAGACAACTCACCACGGTTGACGATTTTGCCAAATATTGCCGGGCTGTGGGTGGTCGGGCAATTCCAGCGGCGATTCCTGAACTGCCATTTGCACTCCTTGATAGCGGTGTGCAGGCCGGCTGAGATAGCATGGAGGATCCCTGGGTTCTGCCGGATTAGGCGCCGTTGGCGTCGGCTCAGCAGGGCCAAGCTGGGGTCTAGAACCAATTGGACATTCTTGGAGTTGGTGAGGAGGTTGGCAGAAGAGGCCACATTCACAATCCCCCTGGCATAGAGGAAGAAAAGACAGATTGGAATCAGTTACAGTTAAAGAGAGAAGCTCAAGTTTTGGTCCTTTTTGACATAAAAAATGTATTAACCAAAAAATATCATATTTATCCTTTCATGTGATTCTGATATAAACTGATAATGTAAACAGTTAAATTGTAATTTTATTATCAGCCACAATTATACAGTATACTTTATTCGGTATGGTATGATTATGGCTGACGTTATTGGCTACAACTTGACTGCCTTATTGAATTGTCAGTCTACTACATTTATGGTTTCAGTTACGTGCCTAATTGTTGTGTGTCTCCTGCAAACCGTAGGCAATCAGAAAGACATAATTATTTAACTGACTGACCAAGCCTGACGATAACGCGCGCGCGCTCGGTCCAGGCTATGGAACGTAATTATCCCATCTTCGGATAAATATTTAAATCAAATTTTCTTCTCTCTCTGTGTGTATCCTTAATTTCTGGGGCAGATTTTTGTGATGATGATTGGTCAAGAATTCAGCCACATGCAGCTAATTTTAAGAAAATCATAAAAATGAAACATATCCTATGTATAAAGCTTACAACACAGTGTCATTGCAAGGCTGTCCAAAATGGGTTTGAATTACTTATTGATCAAAATGATTTATGCAAATTGTATTATTTGCAGTAGCCTAGTTATACTATAGGCATTACATGCATATCATATCACTGACACTGCCTAACATTAAAAAAAATATATATTTTTTTCTCGTAAGCTTGGACTGTACGCAATATATTCACATTTTACTAGACAGACATTGGCAAGTGAATGCATATTTATCCTACAGTTCATACAGGGTGGGACGTTTAGCAAATATGATAATATGACCCTGAATAGCCTTCGACCTGAAATGGTACTACTCTCTTCCTTAAAATGAATCCATATTTAATTTATCCCACATTGGACAGAATTTTTTGTCTCGCGTTCAAGCCACACAGTCGAAATGACAAGGGACGAGAGAGAAATACGGAGCGGGACAGCGGGGGGTGGGGGCCTAAATTGAATAAACATGGGCTGCAACCGTTCCCAAAATAAACAAAATCGTTATCAAATAGAAGAATAGAGATTCCCTTATATTGCGTCATTCAATAAAGAATGGAATTAATTTCGATCAAAAACGGGGTGATTAGTCAACCCTCTCTAATTGGGAGACGTGTCCAAATCCCCTAAATCTCGTGTCTTGGTTTTCGAGCTGAAATAAACAGACATTATGAAGCCGGTGCCAATAACAACACATTACTATTGCGAGCATGGAACAGGCCTACCAATTTATGTTTTAGTGTTGATTCAGTTCATGTGGAAGCAAAGGAACTGCATCTTCAGGCAAGAAACCACTAGGTTATACTGCGCACTGGCTCTTGTGCAGCAGGCTCGCTCCATCGAAATGAGCATAGCCTATTCTAGGTCCTTAGGAGGAGCATTTAATTGAATGAATACATCAAACATTAACTCAGCTACTCACCACCAACGGCCGCTATTGTTGACTGCCCCCGTGCCTGAGAGCGAAGAAACCAGCAGGATGCACGCGGCTTTCACCCCCAGAAGCAGTGCGAGGATCCTCATTGTGTCTTCAATTAGAATGCGAAGCGAGAGGAAATGTCAAAGTTCTACATCTGAATTTCAAGCAGTTTGTACAGTATACCTGGTTGTAATTATGACAGTCTAGAATTTTATTTCATTTTCAAACAGAAATAAATCTAATAGGATACACATCTGTTCCCTTCCTGTTCTCCCGTCACAACTCATCAATAAAACTGATCACATTTGATAATTAAAAAATATTATGTTTTTTACAATAAGCAGTGACATCTTGCATTACAGACGTTTCGCATATAGTGGGTTTTCTGTAGACTACAGGTGTATTTATCTCCATCATAATTATCGTGCGCAGGTTATCAAATTAGAACAGGTAACGGCATCAACTTGTACTCACCACACCACATTCCAGAGATACTTTAGAGGCGATAAACAACAAGGAGCCTGTCCTTTAATAATTGCCTGAAATGAATCTGGTGAGGAGACAGACAGGTTACTAAATTAGTCTTCGTCTAGTAGTGCAGCTGAAATGTAATGTCCAGGCGAGGCTGCAGGATGCTGCGGCTGGAGTTGCTACTGCTGCTGTTCTCTTCACGCGCTCTCTCTGTCTAACTCTGCAGTGATGCTCTGGACAGCAGCAGCGCATTGAGCGCGTGGGACAGTCCCGAAGACTTGATCCCCTCGGTGAGTGATAGGCGACACATTCTTCTCTTATTGAGCACTACAAGAGGAATAAAAAAGGGATTTGCTGCTCTCATCTCCCTCTGTTTTTTTCTGCCCTCTCTTCAATAGGATTGCAAGGAGGGATAGTTAATTCTCTTCATAGGGCACAATGAATAAAGAAAACAAAACCGGACAGGAAAAAAGGAGAAATGAAAAGAAAATAATAGCCAGGGCAACCCACCAGTGTTGCACATATTACTAACGGAATCTAACGTTAATCAAAGAACCCACCGATATCTTGGAAATTAGTTTTAATAATGCTTTGTATTTTTCCCACTGCCTCACGCTCTGTCTTCCACCTACAGTCTTCCTGAATTAAGTCCCTCTCAGGTCAAAACACTGACATATGTGTGCCTGTGTGTTGAGATTTGCTGTGACTGCGAGTTCGCACAGTGGGGTGTTCTCTTCCCGTTATCCTGCACGCGCAAAGCAGGTCCGTGTCACGGTACAGTAGCCTACGGTTACAGCGGAATATGAGCCATCTAAACTGCCCTTTTTACCCGCTGCTTGGATTACACCCTTAACCGCGTCTCCTCCTTCTTTCTCAAACTCTCTCGTATACATTCTCAAGATGTTTTCAGTGGCTTGCCCAATTTCCCTGCCTTCTCATTGCCTTCTCGTTGCATCAGCGTTTAGTCTACCATGTATTTATTCGTAATTCAAATAATGGCAACTTTTTTGCGTATTATAGGTATTTCATATTTCTGGGGTCAAATGCCTCGCTCTCTCGTAGTCACACACACGTGATAAGAAATAATCAATGTGTGACCCAGCCCGAAGTTCATGAAGTACTGTATGTTGATTCAAATATGCCTTTTTTAGAAAGGGTCAGGACGCTGAAATAATTATTTTTAATCATTTACATTTGAAGTGATGAATCATATTTTGAATGATTGAGGAGGTTTGATAAATGTCAACCGAGAGGGAATCTGGAATCCGATATGAATTCATTCCCCAAACATCTGGCTCACAGACCTCCCTCGATGCATGTGGCTGTTGATCACAGCAGCTGCCACAGTGCAGCGTCTCCAACTATCTATTCACATCTACTCAGACTGAATGGAATATGAGCAAATATCCCCCACAGACAAGGAACGACAATCCATTGAAATCAGTCTTCTTGGTGTCCTTACACTGTTTTATCAGTATGGCTGGATAAGGGCGTTGTGTGTGATCAACCACATCGCAAAGAATTATGGCATCTGATCATTTTTTGCTCTCCTTCGACACGCCCCCCCCTTCACCCCCCCCCCCTTATGGTTTAAAGACATGATAGCAAAAGGAAGTCAACTTTTGTCCAGCGGGTTTAATGAGTGCTATCCTACATCGATTATACTCTTGCTTCTTAAAGGTGCTGCTCAAACGGGCTTCCTGGGGCACTCATGCGACACCGAGCAGATTAGAGCCCCCAATCCGGATAAAGGGACGCCTTTTATATACAAATCAACTTCAAATCACTTTTTAAGCCACTTAGATATACACGCCAAGCTAGAATGCTAATGCACTTTTCATTGCAGGAGCTTAGGGAATAGAAGGAGCTTAAATGAAGAATTGGTGTCACTATGCGAACCGGCTGCGGTTCACGGGGGTTTTAACTCAATTCTATGAAACCACATCACACGTTTTTATGTGATATTAAACCTTCACATTTGTAAGGGAACAAAAATGAACAGAAAATTGTTAGTGTATCTGAGTGCACCTGCCTATTAAATTCAAATTCTGTCATGCCAAATAACTGTGAATCATGGGCATGCTACATTCATTAAAATTCTAGTTAAACTAAGGGATATCCCATGGTCTTTCTTGTCGTGTTACATATCAACCACCCTGAACCGGCTGGTTGAGAACTTCATCAGAGGCCCCCCATCTCATCTGGTGCGTTTGTCATAGTTTGGGAACTATGGTCTCCGAAGGCTACAAGCCAGACAGGAGGATGGGTGTTCTTTTGCCACATGTTAATTTAATGGAAACATGCCAGACTTACAATTTTCGTAGGTGGTTTTGTGACACATTTCTTAGGCCTAGAAAAAAATATATGAAGAGGGAAATGTATCGTAGTAATTTTACAATAAACCATAACTTCTTCCATCTCTGGGATAGCAATAGTTTATTATTTTGGTCAGATAAATGACATTAAACATAGCCTTTATTTCCTTATGTATGCAACGTTTCATAATAACATCTTTATTTTGTCCTCTGAAAGAAGCAAACTGTTACCAAATGAAGAAATTGTTTCGAAGACAATAATAAAGAACAGACGCGTTGATTGAGGTGGGAGGAAAAGGAAGACAAGGGGGAGGAAGAGGGAGACAGGGGGAAGAAGAGTGGGAACAGATGACTGTGTAAGTATTGTTGCAGCGCCGGGAGGAGAGCCGCGCGCCTGCCTGCTGCTGCTGCACGGAGCTCTCCCTATCATACAGTATGCAAGCAACGAACCCCGACCATAGAAATCTTTAGTCATGTGTAACCTGGATATTTCTATCGTTAATTTACACTTGGCCTCATTTCCATAAAACGTTTTTGTTTAGATTAGATTCAAATGAACACCTGCAGTGTCATTATGAAAAAGATGGTTTTTCCCCATTAGTATCTGCGGAGTCAGAACTCCCCTTCACAACCGATGTGTTCCAATAAAATGTATTTGGATAGTAAGATTGGACACTGTTTCAGACGGCACACCTTTTGGCTTTCGATCAAATTCACATAAAATGTACTCCAGGCATCTGTTGACGATGCTTTTCTCATAAGGTCAATACATTGAAAACAACCGCCTGTAGTGGCATCTCCCCTCCCTTGTTTCCTCTCCCCCTCCCCTTCACGTTCGCCCCAAACTATTCTGCTCCCTTTCTTGGCTCCTCGATCTTTTTGAGGCACATCGATAATCTTCCCCTCTTCTTCAGCTTTTTTCGTTTAATCGATTAGCACACCACTTTTTTAATGTCACTTCGGGAAATAACTTTATCAAAATGGAGATATCACATAAATACCGTTGGGACCAAGTCCTGATTTTGGCAGCGGCACTTATGTCACCTGCAATCACGTAAGTAGCCTGAGAGCGAGATCAGTAGTTGAAGTTGAGGTTTGGTTAGAATTCCGGGAATGATGAGTAATTTAAACGAAAATGAAAATCGGAGGAATATTTTCGCTGATGTAGTTTCATGAGTCTTACCTAGTGATCTCTTTTAGGCTAGTTAAATAACTTTGTGCAAATTATTCAAATGTCTTGCTGTCTGCGTTCAGCTGTCTCACTAACCTGCCTATTGCTGCCTGCTGACTTCTAACCATCACGATTTCATACATTTTTCTTTTTTCCTGATTTGTAACATACATGCAGGCATGCGCGCGCGGACACACACACACACACACACACACACACAAACACACAAACATCCAGCATAGCAGTACAAATGGGGACATCAATATTGAATTTCCAAAAAAAATGTTTTTTGTAACATTAACTTAAACATAACCCTAGTTCTGACCCTTAACACTAAACTTAAACAAGCCCGAAACGTAATCCCTAATGCCTAACCCTAATTCAAACTCTAACTCCAATGGTAACTTTTAACCTAAACTTAATCATTGAGCCAAAAATGGCAAAAAATAGCCTTTTTAAAGCTGTCCCATCAAAAAGATGTCCTTCGCATCTTTTTGAGGATTGTTTATCCCCATTTTCATAGTGAAACCTCAGAACACTCTCATAGAAACCTTCTCTCTCACACACACACACACATACACAGACACACACAGATACGTATACAGCAAAACAGAGTTGGTTTTGTAACAATGCCATCCACATCTCTACTGCTACATCTTCACACTGCACCTTTGTCACTGACATCTGCACCTTGTCACTGACATCTGTTAAAACAACAGCTGGCGAACATGTATATACAGTAGGCAGAATAGCAATTCCAGAGCTACGTCAATGTACAACTCTAGGTCCTCAAAAACACCACTTGCCCAGATTTGAGTGTTCAGTTCTGTCTCGGCGAATGCTATTCAGCGAGTCTTCATTTCATATCAATCTCAGGCCTCTCGGGTGCATTGCTCTCTCTCTCTCTCTCTCTCTCTCTCTCTCTCTCTCTCTCTCTCTCTCTCTCTCTCTCTCTATCTCTCTTTCTTTCTCTCGGCGTGATTGATCAAACCTGTGCCAGCTATGTCCCCTCCCTCCTCAACACACTGTCCATGTCCCAGGGTGCTGTGTAATGACATCCTGGGCCTGAAGGTGGCAGGAGACCCAGTGCTGACCCCTAACTCGGTGTGCATGCGACTGGCTGGTCTGAGCAAGCGCCAGATGCGCCTGTGTCTCCGGAGCCCCGATGTAACGGCCTCAGCCCTGCAGGGAATACAGGTGACCCGGTTTGATCGCACAGTCACATTGTTTAATGCAACATTTTACACATGCCCTGAGCAGGCGACCGTCTCGTACAGGGGCCCATGGCCGAGATGGACAACCATGGCGTTTTTGTTCATGTTGCCGGTATGTCAGTGTCCATTCGGATGGTGTTTTTGTTTACGTGCGTCCAGGTGGCCATTCACGAGTGCCAGCACCAGCTCAGAGACCAGCGGTGGAACTGTTCCACTCTGGAGAGTCACGACAAGCTGCCCCACCAGAGTGCCATCCTCAACCGGGGTGAGGGAAAATACGGTACATTGGAAGGGTTGGGCGCGGGGCCCGGTGATTCTCCTCATCTGGTGACCTGAACTCCAGCGTCCCAACCCCAGTCAAAAAAGAAGCTACTTTATATAGGTCATAGGTGGAAGTGTAAAAAAAAAAAAATATTTTAAAAAAAAGGACATTGATTCATGTCTTGCTACGCATTATTCTATGTAAAGTAGAAGTATAATGACAGGATGTTAAGTTTTCCTGTGGTGTGCAGTTTACTCCCAGTGTGTTGACATCATGGCTCTGACGCGTCCCTCTGACCCTGCACTGCAGGCTTTAGGGAGAGTGCTTTCTCTCTGTCCCTGCTGGCAGCGGGTGTGGCCCATTCTGTGGCGTCCGCCTGCAGCCTGGGCAAGCTCCGGGGCTGCGGCTGCGAGGCAAAGCGTCGCCTGGACGACGACAAGATCCGCCTCAAACTGACCCAGCTGCAGTTGCAGACCCTCCAGAGGGGCGGAGCCAGAGCAAGCGTGGTGGGTGGCGGCGGCGGAGGAGGGCCACGCCCCCAGGAGTTTGTAAATGTGCCAGCAAACCCTGTTTCTGCCCACCCTTCCCCCCTCCTCAAGTCACTGCCAAAGGACCTCAGCCCCCTGCAGGAGACCTGGGAGTGGGGGGGCTGTAGCCATGACGCCCGCTTTGGGGAGAGATTCTCCAGGGATTGGTTAGACTCTCGGGGGTCTCCAAGAGATATCCATGCACGCATGAGAATGCACAACAACAGAGTGGGCCGACAGGTGAGACACTCTGAGTTAGGCTGTGTTTTTAATCTATATTAATCGCATTCACGTTATACAATTTTTTGAGATTTTGAGATTGCCAAGTTCCGTCTGTACATATTGTGTAGATAGTAATAATATTAACAACCCTTCAACAAACTATTGGTTGATAAGCAGCTGCTTGCTAAGGTTAGAATTAGGTTTACAATAAGGTTTGGGGTTAGGGTTATGGTTATGGTTAGGAACAAGGTTAGTGGAAGGGTTAGTAGATATTTATTTAAAATCTTACTGATACTCAGTAGATAATCTAAAAAGTATCTATAGAAACAATTTTGTGACTCTCAAAACAAAGCGATCAGATTTACCGTATCTATTACAAATTTACAAACTGTCCTAAAACATTTTTTAAACATATTCATAATTGTCACCCCACAATTAAACATTGCTGTCAAAGCCCATTAAGGACTTGCACGGACACTGAGATGCTGGTTTTCCCCTGAACAGATAGTGACAGACAACATGAGGAGGAGGTGTAAGTGCCATGGTACATCAGGCAGCTGCCAGTTCAAGACATGCTGGCATGAGTCCCCTGAGTTCCGGCTCCTGGGGTCTCTGCTCAGGGACAAGTTCCTCTCCGCCATCTTCATCAACTCCCAGAATAAGAACAACGGAGTGTTCAACCCCCGGGTCACGGCCGGGAACGGGGCCGGAACGGGGTCCGGGGGCGTCGGGGGCGCAGACAACGGCGGTCGGCGGAGTGTGTCCCGTGAGCTGGTCTACTTTGAGAAATCTCCGGACTTCTGCGAGCGGGAACCGTCCCTGGACTCCCTGGGCACCCAGGGCCGCATCTGCAACAAGACCAGCCACAGCATGGACAGCTGCGGGGCCCTGTGCTGCGGCCGAGGGCACAACATCCTGAAACAGACGCGCAGCGACAGGTGCAACTGCCGCTTCCACTGGTGCTGCTACGTCCTCTGCGAGGAGTGTCGGGTCACGGAGTGGGTCAATGTCTGCAAGTAGTCCAGCTGACCGCCCGGGACACCCAGAACAGCCCGCCCAGGGGGACGTGTATTACCTGATATTTTATTGGGATCCCTATTAGCCGTCGCCAAGACGACGGCTGTTACCGGCTCTCCGATGTCCCGGCGACCCTCTGACTCTCCAAGCCCAGGTCCAGCCACACACAGCTAACGCATGCCAATGTTAAGTACACCAGGGACCATCCAAGACAACTACCCGCTTTTACTCCTCTTTGTGCTTTGGGACACGTACAAGCAGGGCTGGGTCGATTTTTGATAACGGCGAAAAAACCCCGAAACGCCTGGATCTCAAAGCAACCGAAATGCCTGGCCCTGCACACAAGGAATCCACAAGAGAGAGCCACTGTTTCTGGATAGCAGGCTACTTGGTTAGGGCGTGGTCACATTCTTTCATGTCCTTCTCAACTGTCCTTCTCCAGGTTTCTTCTGGACATTTCCAGGACACCAGATGGCAAAATCCACCCTTTAACTCAATCCAATGTACACACATCCACCCAACCAGACCTTTCATTGTATTGTTTGTTTGTCTTTGCGCCGGTTAAGTCTCCCACAGAATCTGTTTATCCCCAAGTTCTCTCTCCTTTTTCTTTTTTCTTTCCGTCATCTGGGATCTATTTTCCCTTTGTTGCCTGTTGTTATTCTCAAAATGCCAAGTCAGAGATTGAAGAAGAGGTGACTCATGTCATCTATGTAGCCTGTTTGGATGCAGCCCTTTCAGCCATGAAAATCAGAATGCCCTGGACCCCATCTGCTCAGAAACAAAGAACAAGTCAAACAGCAGCAGTATGTCACTATTTAAACGTAGTAATGCTACTGTCGCTGTGTGCAGATTTTGCGTGTACATGAAAAAGTTACATTATTTTTCTATGTAAATTTCTAATTTGTCTTCCTTGCGTGGCATCTGCTGTGTGGGACTAGTTCTTGAAACACATGTGGCCCAGTGACTGAATGTTGCTCTGCTCAGGATGGTGAAGCTGAACGGATGCCGTTATAGTCAACAAGGCCTAAACACAACAGTGAGAACGCTGGGAGCGAGGCATGTCATGCCATGAGATCTGATATAGTGTGATAATGAACTTCAGAGGACAGTCATGCTCATTGGAGATTTTGCACCTGTGCCCTCAAGACTAAAGGGTTTAAATTATTTAATGGCGGTTACACAAGTACATGAACCAGGGGGAATTAAAGAATCAGATCTCAAGAGACCCAGGAATGATGGTTCCGTAATATGTTGCCACTGTCAAATGGAATCAGAACTGGGATCCAGTGGGGACAGTTTGATCTGCCTACGTTTTTAAAATCCACAACAGAGAAAAACCCAAGTTCGGCTCTCGGTTGAAGCAAAGAAGGAATTTGATGGAATACTTTTGATTCCTCTCCGAACTGATGTTCCGGTCACCTGGTAATGCCTTAGAACTGTTCTGGTCACCTGGTAATGCCTTAGAACTGTTCCGGTCACCTGGTAATGCTTTAGAACTGTTCCGGTCACCTGGTAATGCCTTAGAACTGTTAAAATCATAACAGTTCTGACCACACATATTGTATTATTGCTTTTGGGTTTTGTGATGCCTTTTAGGGAATCAATATAGTTACTGTCACAAATATGCCTCCACTTTTTTCCTAGTAGCTGACTACTCATGCTGTCATTCATGTTCATGCTATTAAAAGTAAGGGTAGGAGTGTATGAAGGTGCATACTTCATGAGAAAGAGTGACAACCGGGACTCATCGAGAGTACACTGCGAAACCTCGCCACCGACACGCTCTTCTCATGACCCTTATTAGGCTGCTGATGGTGATTTGGGATCTGAGGTGTGGTGTGGTGGAAGGCTTTGAGGTACTGGGCACACATCGATTAGGCCCATGATGCACCTCACATGGGAGAGAGGTGGCGAGACTCGTTTTACGGGCTCCCGTCTTTGAGAAATGGTAGGTCTTTTTTATGGCGTATTGTTTCCTGAAATAATAGCCTTTTTACTGGAGGAGAGAAAAGAGAGAGCACAGATTATACTAGACATGTGCAGTGTGTGTGTGTGTGTGTGTGTGTGACTGAGATTCACATCTGTGCGTTCATTTGTGGACCCCACAAAGATTAGCATCTGAGTATAACCTGGAAAATGAGTCCCCACTAGGTTTTACATCAGGTCCCAGTGAACATGCTATTTCTGCTTAGGGGTTAGGTTAGGGGGAAAATGCACTATTGGGCATAGTGTCAGAATTCAGTTACGTTTAGGTTCAGGCATTAACGGTTTAGGTTTAGGTGTTAGGACTAGGTTAAGTTAGACATAAACGTTATTGAGGTTAAAGTTAGTTTAAAATTGGGCTTAGGGATTTCTGGGACTTCACTAGGATATAAAAGACAAGCATGTTTGTGTGTGAGTGTAAGTGTGCATTTGAAGAAGTGAGGACATTTGGCCAGTCCTAAAAAATATAAAAAGGCTCATACAGAGTTAAGGCTAGTTTTAGGGTTAGCAGTGAAGGAATATAGGATTTTGAGTGGCAATACATTTTCATACCCACAAAGCCCTTACAAGTACTAAAGTAAAGCAAGCATTTGTGTGTGTGTGTTGTGTGTGTGTGTGTGTGTGTGTGTGTGTGTGTGTGTGTGTTGTGAGCAATGGATCATCTGTCCAGAGTTAACAGCCTATGAAGATTCATGGCACCATGTTGCTAGTGAGGACGCTGTGTCCTGCAGATTAACTTAGAAACAGACAGGGCTTCTAGGTGACTAACACACCCACGCCACATACGGTCCACCGCCTGGCTAGATTTGAGATAAGGGCATTCTTAGATCGACTCATATGGGTTATACTCTGTTAATGGGATCCAGCTGGATCTTTGGGGGATCCTGCTTTTTCTAGGCCTTTAATTATCAATATAACTTTGTCAGTGTGAACATGAGTTGGCTGATTGAGACATCCCTTCGATAGACTGTAAAAGCAACTGGCCTAATGTCTGCAGGAAGCGTGCTGGTCCTGGCGTTTGGCAAGACGTGGAGACTACGAGGGACGGCCTGGTATGGGATCGGAATGATGTGGGATAACGGGATCTCTGGTTTGGATTGTTTCATTCCTTCGTCGTTTCACCCTGGAGCTGCTTCTGTTGCTGCGAAGGGGAATTTCCTGTCACTATTTCTACCCATGTGTGAGACAGAGAAGTTGGACAGGCCTGGATCGCTTTGCCTGCCCCTCGTTCTCCCAATCCCTCTCTTTCTCTTTCTCTCTCCCTTGTTCTCTCTGCCCCCCCCCCCCCCCC
>JACXGI010008640.1:0-16478 GCA_016801175.1 Esox masquinongy | reverse complement strand
ATGCACAGGGCTGGGCAGCTGGGCAGGGCATACCACTGGCAAAGACAAAAAATGACAGAGAATTTTGCATGAAAGATATGTTAGCTAAGCTAGACTAAAGCTTAAGTTCCTGTCATTTAACCCATTGCATTTGTTGAGAGCTGAAGCATTAGCATTTCGCTACACCCACAACAACATAAGTCGTAATGAGGGGGTCCATAAACCTGTAGTCTAGGGGCCTCCAGCGCAGTTAATCTGGCCCTGTCTCTACTGTGCTTACATACGTTAAGGTAAACCCATAGAGCGACTCTGATTCAGAGAGATGAGAGAGGATTTTAAAAGTATATTCTGAATAAATACATAGCTCAAAACATCTGCTTCTCGACTGACTCCCATTTTAATTTTTGATGTGGGACAAGCAGGGAGAGAGTCAGGCAGAGAGAGAAAACACAAGGAGCCAGCTACCCAGAACATCAAAGCTCTCCGTTCCTCTGCCCTCAACGTGCAAGCCCTCATTAGTTCGGCAAGCACAACCAACCAGACCCGTGATTGTGTTTGCTGGGGTGCACTCTGGCAAGCACTTCAGAGGAATAGTCTCCTTTAAATTATAACTCCGACCCACCAGTTCTCCTACCCGCCCCCCCCACCCCCGCCACCCCGGGTCGGCCCCTTACCGGCTGTATGGTAACCCCCCTATAACCCCCTTCACGCTCCCAATGCACACAAACACTCCCCTTCATCCACTCCACCCCAGAGTCTGGTGTGCAGCTGCTAACATCTGCTTCGCTCTTTTTTTCTTTCGCCTCAACCGCTGAATTGATAAACACATCTATCACATGTAGAGTCACTGGTAGACAGACGCAGAGTGAGCGACGCACTACTGGTCCATCAACGCGTGAAGAACTCACTCGTTTAGGTTTTCATCACTGCCCTTTTGTGTATACACACTTGTAGACAATTAGCCGGTCATCAAGTCTTGACCTTTGACAGACAAGTTACTTTTTTTGCGAAGGGTTGAGTGCTAGGTTTTTCAAACTACATCTTAAAAGGAGCAAATACAGACAATATGTTTAGCAGATGCAGTCTTATTGTGCCATATATAGAAGTTCACCTTTTAGAAGCTTCAAAGAGGAGTTTTTAGAAAGTCAAGTAAGACTGGGTATGGCATGGCTGTTTGATGTGTTTGTTCTGGTTTCCATAATAATCTCATAAAAAAACAATGTATTTTCCCATTGTTTGACCCGTAATGATTCAACAAAAGAATAAAAAACTGAATAATTAAAATGTCCCCACACCACTGTAAGTGGCCTCTTGTGGGAGTGATTCGGTGTAGCCCAAATGTTGCCTAGACTTAGCTCATTGTCTCTGGCACACTAAAGCTCTGCCAAGAAGTATCCTTTGGCTTTGGCACCGTTTTAACAGTTCCTCGCTTACTTATTCATTATGGCGACTCTCAGCTGAATTATTTATGTATGTTTGCCTCTAGCCAAATTGATTTACTCTGTAGTCTCTGATATCATACAAAAAACTGTTGTCTGTTTTTTCTGCTATTTATCAGAAAACAAAAACGGTTGATTGGCATTTATTGCGTTATTGTACAGGCGCGTATAATAACGCATTATTATGAAAGCGCTATCGAGTGTGTTTATCACACGGCATGCAAACACAACTAATTCTCTAACCCTTGACCACGGTTTAGTCCTAGTCCTTGTAATGAATGATTTACAAACCTTCCATGTAAAACCCATTAAATGTTAAACCTGAATAGAACTCACTCCCTACCTACCACCTACTGAGAATGGTATCAGTCAGATGTATTGGACGCGTGATCGGCCCATCAAAGTGATGGAGTGGTGCGCTCGGTGAGCTTACCGTCGCGAGACTTCAGAATCACCCTGTCATGCTTGGCGTTTTCTCGCGAGAGACCTACTGCACTGCCCGAATCCAGCTGGTACGGCTAACGGAGGTAAGTGAGGATGAGATGGACATTGTGAAAATGGTGTATAACCAAACTGTAGAAATTCAAGAATGCTGCATCGACACATGTCGTTAAAGGAAAAAATAATCTAGGTGTTGTTGGTAATGATTCTCGTAAATTATCTGCGTCCATATAGGCCATCAAGGCATTGCTTGTTGTCGTGACTGGAAGAGAAGGTGAGAAGCATAATTTGCTTATTGATGGAAATGAAAGGTACCATGGAACCATTTCTGATTTTTACAGTGTGTCTACATATTATATTTAATAGATTATTATTTCATTAAACCGGCATGTCGTGGTGCGCATATAGGCTACGGTGTATTCCTATTCTTATAACGGCGCACTGAGGTTTCTACCACCCTTGAGAGATCTTGCGGAATGACAGATGTGTTTCCCAGTAGCGTGTGGCCACTGCGATGCGGGTATTGAAAAATCACCTAATGAAATAAAATGTGTCCATATTTAAGCAATGTAAATACTTTTGAGGAGAGATGGCAGCTGTTGTAGAATGCCCCAGTAGCAGTGCCGAGCCGGAACGACATGACGATCAGAACAATAAGATGATCTCTGCTTTAGGCCGACGCTGTGTAGAAACGGAGGGCATTTAACCGTTACCGTGGCACATCAGTGTCACTGTGGGATGCAGAACATATTTTAATTAAAAAATTAGAACTATGAACGATGTAAACCCGGGGCAACAGAGGATTGTGGTTGAAAGAAGCCGGGCCTGCAGCGTGGCAGCTTGTCCTACCAGTGTGCCTAGTCCGCCAGTCTTCAGTCAGGTGTGCAGGTGTGAAGAGGACTTTACCGGTTTCCCTCTGAGCTGGTTCAGTGCTGTTTACTGTGGTTAACGGCCTGACTAGTGGTTGACGGGCTACAGTCTGTCTCATTGGCTCTGACTCAGTAAATGTACTGACTCACCGTTTGTTCATCTGCCTTACTGCCATTTAGACCATCTGAGAAATAGCATATTCCAGAATAATTTGTGAACCTGTGACTTGATCACTGCCTCCAGACATTTGCTTGGTGTTGTCGTGTAGTTGGGAAAAACAAGAATAGGAGTATTTCAGTGGTATACCACTGGGACCAGTTTTCATGTTTACTCACAAGGTCAAGAGGAAACTGGAGGCCTTAACGTTCAAGCCCATCTGCCCATCTACTGTGTAGCGGTGAGCTGAGATCTGAACGGTCGACCACACAGCCAGTCACACAGCCAGTCATCCAGCCAGTCATCCAGCCAGTCATCCAGTGAGTGACCATGGGGAACATCTTTGGGAACCTGCTGAAGAGCCTGTTAGGGAAGAAGGAGATGAGGATCCTGATGGTTGGGCTGGACGCTGCCGGGAAAACCACCATCCTGTACAAACTGAAGCTGGGCGAGATTGTCACCACCATCCCCACTATCGGTAATGATGCTGTCTCAAATCCAAGGTCATGACTACTTTGGCAAAAATTACTTTGGCAAAGGATGAGAGGAAATAAATATAAATAGACAAATAAAATGCTTTTCAGCACGATGATTTTACTTATCCTTAATCGTACTCACCGACAACTGTTTGTGAAGACTTGACAGCACACAAACAGCTCTTTGTAAACTGTTTATAACAACACACGTACATCTGGTTTGAAAGGCATTTATAACAGTTCTTTCCCTCCTCCTCCTCAGGGTTTAATGTGGAGACGGTGGAGTATAAGAACATCAGCTTCACGGTGTGGGACGTGGGCGGTCAGGACAAGATCAGGCCTCTTTGGAGGCACTACTTCCAGAACACACAGGGTAGGTGCAGGGGTCGCTAATAAGCTTTAGCTCAGTGGGCTAACAGAGTGTTTTAACGGGTCGTCATTAGCTTCTATAGTCATGTAGAATCTCTGCCTATTTCCACAATTTGCCATTTTAAGATTATTTTTTAAATCCGAATCGCAGCCCTAACCGTAACCACACTGTTAAACACGTGCCTAAACCTAACCTTCAATTTAAACCAAAATGTATATTTTTGTTTCCAATTTTGAATAGCCAATTGTGGCTATTGAATCTGAATTTGGCCTAATAAAATCTGAGTGGAGACCGTTGTGAAGCGTTGGGTGAGAAGGATGCCCCTGGCTCTCAGTGATCTTGGGACTGCAACGGAGCAGTAAGCCTGTCTGAGACCCAAACTACCACAGCCTGGTAGCACTTGGGAAACCCCCTGTCAGAACCCTGGTAGTTTACACGGTATAACCGATGTTTGAAATGTCACTCCACAAAGTCAGACAGAGTGGCGGTTTTCTGATACACCTTGAAAATGTACTGCACCTGGCTGTTGTACCCGGTCTATATCTGCCCCTGATTGGACAGGAAGAATAAAAAGGGCTGTGAAACTTGCTACTCTGGGACCAACGACAGCCACTCCAGGCCTGTGATACATCCATCATCACTAAGATATCCCCCTAAGCTTGGGGGGGAGGGCTGACTCACACACTCTTGTTATAGACATACCCATGATACGTCAACAGGCCCAAATGGGAACATTTCAAACAGCTGTAGAGTAAAACATTAGCTCAGGCTTTTTTGGAGCTTCATCACGAGCCTGTGGTGCTCCCAGAGACTGAGTCAGCTTGTGCTTCCAGGACTGATCTTCGTGGTGGACAGTAACGACCGCGAGCGGGTGAATGAGGCTCGGGAAGAGCTGATGAGGATGCTGGCTGAGGACGAGCTACGAGACGCTGTGCTCCTCATCTTCGCCAACAAACAGGTATGGCACCGTAAGACTTCCTGTTCCATTCTAACATGACTATGACATTCACGTTGCGTTCCAGTCATTCATCAGACGCTCTCATCCAGAGTGACTTGCAGGTGGTAACGTTGCGGCCTCTTCCATCTCATGTGCTTTTCTTCACTGGCATTTTTCTGTTCCTACCTTACACTCGGCGTCTAGGACCTGCCCAATGCCATGAATGCAGCGGAGATCACAGACAAGCTGGGGCTCCACTCCCTCCGCCACCGCAACTGGTACATCCAGGCCACCTGCGCCACCAGCGGGGACGGCCTGTACGAGGGCCTGGACTGGCTGGCCAATCAGCTGAAGAACAAGAAGTGAGTGGACCAATCAGAGGTGAAAGAGGCGAAATCTTAGTCCTTGGCTCTTGAATCCAGAATTGGTAGCGGTTGTAGTTGATCCATTAAGCGAAAAATCCTGATATGGTGGGAGTGAAATGTGATTGGTGTGTAGGAAGGGGACTTAAAAAGAAAATCCCTATTCCTTAAGGATTTCTATTCCCAGTCCTTGAGGATGTTTTCAACCTGATGTCAATTATTAAAAAAAGACAAATATCACCTTGCAGACGTGTGTCATTCATGTCGATTAATGACATTGAATAAATAATAATTAAACACATTAATAAGCATCAAGCCTTTAGAACCCCTATTTATTTATTTATTTATTTATTTATTTATTTATGTATTTATTAATTTCAGATTGGGCAATGTTAGTTTGGTTCGGAACACAGTATTATGCATGGTCATGAAGTAAAAACATCCATTGGAAATGAAGTATGGAATTGTATCTGTCGAATGTTATCTATTTAGCCAGTGTCTTTTGACAGTATTCTTCTTTTACATTCAAATTGCTACTGCTGGTTGGAGCAATGCAGTACTGGTAAATATTAATGGACAGTGACATAGATTTGTGTAAAACACGTCCAATATGCAAAAGCATGCTTTTTTTCTATGTCAACTGTACATTTTCACGTTTTGCTTAACAAGTACAAATATATACTTGTAAGAATATACCTGAAATATACCTGAATAGAATCATTGTGATTGATATCTTCAATTGTAAATATTGGGATTCATGTATGGACTGATTTATATAGATACATGAATTTAACATTACAGCTTCTGTATCACATTACTTGTATTGAGTTTAATTTTTCATGCGACTGTTGTTTTTGTGGCCTTATGTTGAGAACTCTTTATTTTGATGATGGTTTGTATGTTACTTTCACCACAATTGTGGCGAAATGTATCAGTTAACTTCTTTATTTTTCCCCCACTTTATACTCAGTCAAGTCGGTGCAAGATAGAAAGTATTATTACTGTAACAATGTAATTACTTAACATTCCAACAAATAACTAGTATTAAAAATGATTGAAACAGGGTTTGTTTATTAATGTAAACCGACAAAATTCTGATAGATGGTTGAATTCTACTTAGAAGTACATACTGTTAGTGTTGGTGAGGATGTGTCCAGTAATGCCAGTTTACATGTTAACTGCTCTGGTAAATCAATAAAAAGACCTGCATTCATGTTATGTTTCTTGCAACCCTTTAGATTCTATGTCTTTCAACCATGTCAGGACACTTTTTTGAGTTTTGGGGTGCGAGTAAAAAAACGGACCACAACTTGGCCCGCAATTTAGTTCAGCAATTCATAAGTCCATATTGGCCCCAGTCCCGGCCTCCTCATATCCCCGGCCCATGTCCAGCTACCCCCCCAGCCGCTCCCTACTCCAGCGCTGGCCCCCGACCATAGTCCCAGCCGGGCTCACATCCTCACGCAGCCCCGGTTCTGTGTCCCCTTTCCCAGTCCCCTCCCCTCCATCTGTGTGTCTCCAGGGGTGTGACAGCAGTATGTGGGTCAGAGAGTGCTGTTCTCTGGGCTTATCGCCCCCCGGGCCCCCCCGGGGCCCCCTGCAGGCCGGCCACAATAGCAACCCCGGGGCCGGTGCCATAGCTGGGATTCTCTGCCGTAACCGGGACACCCCTCGCCCAGGGCACAGACACACTGGCAGCAGCCCCAAAGTCAATTCATCAATCTGTGGAAGGGAGTGGTGACCAGTCAGGCTGCAAAAGGCCATGCAGAGGACTGGGGACTGGAGCACCCACCAGATCCCCCCCCCCGCACGCAGCCTGGGCCGAACCCACGGACGGACAGACATCCATGGCCACCGGGAATGATGACGATCCCCTGGCGAGGAACGTGTTGTGTCATGGAGCCATCTCCCTCTGCCTGACACAATGGTCCGCAGTCTCAGGGCTGTTAAATCAGCAGTTAAAATAAATCCTTCTGGTTCCCTCAACATAAAAATTGTTTGTGGTTTTGCAAAAAAAAAGTGTTTTTGCTAGCTTCAACATCCATGCATTACCATGTCAAACCTAGACAATCATGATCAAAGGTCAAAATCAGAAGTAGCCAGGATAAAAAGAAGGTTAATGCAGTATGCGTAGTCAGTGAGTGTGTGTGTGTAGGGGTTGTATCTGTGGAGGGTAAGTGCAAAGAGTCTCTACGGTGCAGACTGTCTCTGAGATGCAGTCTCTGTAAAGTGCTGGTCTGAACAGTTGCAGGATAGTGTGCAATTTTTCCTTTCAATCCTGGAAGCTAATTGATTAAAAGCAGTGGTATATGGGACTGTATACCACAGGTATCACAATGACATTTGTACTTTTCTAATTGATGGCAACATATTTATATTTATTTTATGATAGCAATAATACATCTCGGGTGGTGGTACAGGTTATTGCCAAAATACCACGGCCAACCAAGTGCTGAATGCGAAGAGTTGTATGTGGGAACTTCTCTTAGCTGAGGTATATCAGTCATATACCACATCCGCTTGTGCTTTATTGCTTAACTGTATTACAGTGTTGTGGAGTTTTGTAAAATGCACAATTTTAATAGTAACATAAGGATACACTTTGTACATGTCATTACATTAAAAGCTGAATGTGGACAACAAGGTAAAGGTATTTCATCAACGCTCAGCTGATGTATTTTAGAGGATGTCAGGTGTAGATCAGAGGAAGCTCAACGCCCTGGCCTTTGTCTCCCCCTGCCAGACGTTTTGTGTATGACATGTAATCGTAGAACAGCTGAACCAAGCGCTCACTGCGAGGCTCTACCTCATGGTAAACAACGAATGAAATGTTGACATCAGGACGCCACTAGGTGGACCCATTACTCTAATTTTACTAATAATTTGGAAACATTTACACGTATCTTTTTTTTAATATAAAGCTACTATGTTTAACAATTACAAAATTGTCAAAACTCATCTATAAATGCTGTAAAGGTTTCTATACAAGTGTGATATGAGTGGTGTACGTGTCTACATCTTTTACATCATTCAAATGCAACCATTTCTCGAAATCGTTTGTACCAACCAAGTTTTGTCTGAGCGTGTGAGTAGATCTTTTCCTTTAAACGCCTTTATTATGGAAACGGAAATAACAACACAATTGATTACAAATTTATCACAACCCGCTATTTATTTTCTGTAAAGTTAGCTGCTCTTTTCATAGTGGCACATGGAATGTTTGCTGTGTTGTGTGTTCTGTGTTCCATTCTGTTGAAATGTGGCATAGATTTAAGTTCTGTGTTGGGATCAGAAGTCACTTGACTTTCTGACAATGATGCCATTGTGACAGGCTGCGCCAAACGAATCAAAGCAGCACTGATTAACCAGTTGACAGGGCTCGAGGACAATACTGCTCTTCACTGCATGGAGACAGTACAACCACTCAGACCCTAAGATTGTCTGTCGATGACTAGAAGATATAGCACTGGTCCCATCTCCCAAATAACCTTAGCTGGTTGAGAACATAGAACATTACTAACTATATGTAGGATAATGTGAAAAACTATTGTCATCAAATAAGGTAGAGTATTGTTATTATATGTTTGAGACAGCATAACTAGATATATAATAAATAATAATTAACTTGTCATAATTCCCTAATCCAACAAACTAGATTCGTACACTGATTCCATTTATTCTCGGACTTATACTATAACGACTATATTCAATATCTGTAGTATAAATTGTCTTCCCCCACACGATTGTGTTTACATAAAGATCCTTTCAGAGAATCTGTTTAATTTAATATAACATTAGTTGTTGACAATTACTTTACGTTCAAGATATTTTGGAATTCCGAAGTAGTCGAAACAAAAGTAGAACAAAACTTCAGAAGGCTTAGAAAGAACGACATCGGATTGGTAAACTATATTGGCCAATCAAGTGAGCTGTCAGCTCTGGATCACCGCTGGAGAAGGAGCTCTAACAACTCGTTAATATCTGCCAAGCTGTGATTGACGCGTCATATCAGAATTTATTCACAGCCCATATATTAACTGGAATTATTTTATCTGAGAATACTATTTTGGATGTTCGTTCATTACAGTGAAACGTAGAGTGATTGCGAAATTGAAACCTTGACATATGAAACTGGACTTTAGTCTTGTTTTCTGAACATCATTTGCGAATTTATTTTGCCTTTTAAAAAGGTCTATAACCATTCGAGTATCTAACGGGGATTAAACCAACAGCTCTACTGTAACTCCTGGTCATGCTTATCATTGGACGGATTTGGACCTAATCATGGAAAATTGGCGGGGGTCCGTTCTGTGTATTCTAATTTTGTCAAGTTTATCGCTGACGTCGTCCCAAACACACGAAGGTAAGTGATTTTATAAATGGTGACGTTCCACTATGAATACTACAAATCACCTATTTCACCTTGCATCTCAAGCAGAGCAACACCGTTTATATTTGTATAACGTTTGTATTTGTTCCATTTGTATAACATTTGTATTTCCTCATTTTGTATTTTTTCTGTATATATTTGTTCCATTTGTATTTGTTCCATTTATAATTGTTACAGTTGTATTTGTTCCATTTGTATATCCAGTTTATTCAAGGGAATGTGTATCTGCTAATGACACACACACACACACACACACACACACACACACGGCCAAAATGCAGAAACACACAGACATACTGTTCAAGATGTTTTTATTTCCACTTTGTTCAAACAGAAACCCTCCCTTTTATGGGTTTCCCTGTTCCACCTGAGAGAGACTGTCAGTCTCACTCCTGGTCTCCAAGATTACTGTAGAGGAATCACATGTTTGCTCTCTAGGGCACAAGTGCTGAGCAGAACAGTTGAGTAGAACGGGGAGCAGCAGAGCAGGCATATCAATGGGAAGTAGGGGTGCAGGGGGCCCTGCCTCTGCACCCCTGGACAGATGAGATTCTATCCGCAGCCAATGTGCGCAGGTAGTTCGTTATCTGTCAGTCGACGACATGCCTGTCATTTCCTCCGTGCATGCTGGATGTTGACGCGTGTCAGCAGGGCCGACGCAAACACGCTGGCCCTGCGTTCGATATCAATTTAATCCAGTCACCAAGGCAACCACGGTCACCCCAAGCTCAAAACACCCTACTGCAGCCATGAGGGCAGGTAGACCACAGAACAGCTGAGTAGAACCGGGAGTGTTTAGGCCAGCAGATTACATCGCTGTAGTAGCCCTGGCAACTCGGCGGCTCCAGCTCTGTGAGTGCCTAGAACCTCAGTGTTCTCCAGCTGTTCCCAAAGGTGAAGCTTATGAAAATAAACATCACTAATGCAACATTTTAAATATACATGGAACCTTGAGTAAGACTCGATTGGCCATCAGGCATTCTGGGCAAATGCCATATGAGCTGGTCCATTTTTAGTCCAGTGTAGGAGCAGAATAAAACAGGAACTGCCACCTCTGCACAAAATGATCATAACCTGTTTATCAATGGCTTGATGTAGGGACCTTGAATTAAAAAAAACGGGCCAGTGTGGAGGCCAC
This sequence comes from Esox masquinongy, assembly GCA_016801175.1. Classification (NCBI taxonomy): domain Eukaryota; kingdom Metazoa; phylum Chordata; class Actinopteri; order Esociformes; family Esocidae; genus Esox; species Esox masquinongy. The sequence goes on along the minus strand of JACXGI010008640.1, from coordinate 5,920 downwards.
ATTGAAGAAAATGGTCTGTTACAAATGCCAAGGCCTATTTCTGGTCCCAGTCTGCCCCTGCACACAAGTGTTTGGGTTCTGTTGTTCTTGTCCAGCATATACTTTCATCCACTCAAAAGACTGAAACCTCTGGTTGTTTTATTGGAACTCATGGGATGTTAGAGGGACAAAGAGCCATCGAGTCAGTGGAGCAAGACAATAACCGCATTGTTTGTAGCCTATAAATAGGTAGCCTATATACCTGTTAACTGCCCCTTGACTGTTCAGGTAACAATTTCTCAATGATTAACCAAACCCCCTCTATATTGTTCTATTTAGTTTTTTATTCTTTATCCTCTCTCCCTCTCTCTCTCTCCCTCTCTCTCCCTCTCCATTTCCCTTTTCCCGCCTCCCGGTCTCTTTCCTTCCAGCTCAGAGATCAGACAGTTCCTCTGTTCTTCTCCCAAAGGAGGAGATTTTGCTACACATAGCCACGCTGTAATCACTCTCTCTGATTGCAGTAATATGTCAGCCATTCAGCTGCCGCTGGCGATGTGCCTCACATACACAGGGCCAATATCCTGTGTCTGGGGACATAAGTGACTGGGAGGCTGTTTCGTCTGCTGTAAACCACACCAGAGGTCAATTGGCCCATTCAAATGGATGGCTCTGGTGTTCTAGTGTTCAGTCTATTGCTTTGAGTGACAGCTGGCTGTTGTTTACTTCCACACATCTCGGACTTGGGCGTACGTTTGACGTTAGCTTGCTCGTTTAGCAGTTTATGTTGAAATTGAGTTCCTCAAATTCTTCAGTAGACAGAAGATCATTTCAGTGGAGTATGCGTCAATGTTTTCAGTAAAGTATGAATGTGTGTGTGTGTGTGTGTGTGTGTCTATACATTACTTTTGTCCTATCTTTCTCTACCTGTGACCATGTCCACACCCATCCAGGTATATGTTTGCTGAGGGCTAAAACTGCCCTTTGAGCCAGAATCATTGTGTGCTGTGGCTGGATTAGGTGCTTTGTATTGTCCTTTACAACTTCCACTCCTCTTCTGGGTCAATATTTACCCAGGAGTACTACGTGTGAATGACAAAGATATAGATTACCTATAAGGTGTGTGTACGTGTGGGGGGATGTGTGTGTGCGCGCGCACATATGTGTTGATGTGCTAACGTGAATGCATGTGCATCACTAACCTCATAACTTCTTAAGAAGCATCTTTGTCAACATGCAATACTCCACATTTTGGTCATCCACTGATACCTTTTATAAGCTCCACTTATAAGGCCGAGCTGGAGTTCAGATAAACTGATAAGGTGTTCTCATTCCATTGTTACCTACTCATTCAGTGGCAACAGTTGAATGTAATGATTAATTCATTAATAAGGAAGGGCATTTTTATAGGTTCGTTTGGCTGAATAGCTATGGAATAGAATGGAAACTTACTGTAAAGCGAACGTGTTTCCCCTGCTGTTTTCCAGGGGTTGTCAACTAAAATTAAATGGGTATTGACCCTGTATAAATTTAGCTAATTCTCAGTGATTGCAGTTTTTATACAGATGCACGCATAACAACATAGGGAATGTCATAAAATTCATTAGCTCATTCACTACAGACGTGGTAACTTAATTTGATCATCCTGTTATTGCAGGAATTTTCTTGCGCACCATGAAATTCAAATGTCAAGCTGAATTTGCCCTAAAAACAAATGTATTAAGTCCATAATTTGTCCTCCATGTCATTTAGATGTTCTGCTGCTGCATGGCTACTTTGCTGCTTTAGCAAACTGTTTGAAATGAACATGCAGCAGCTACAGATGCACAGTGAATGTACATATGAATACAGATGAAATACACTTGAAATGTGACTGCTACAAAAGTGGCCGAATAGACATGGTGTGCCTGTCTCCTTCCTGCCTTCCCATCTCCTCACCAGGCTGGGTCTCTCTTCTCACACATGGCCAATTGTCCCTCTGCCATGATCTTAGCATTGCTGGGCCCCTTTCTCACACACACACACACACACACACACACACACACATACACAGACGCGCTATCTATCACTGCATCACTCTTACTGGGATTCTGACACTGACACACTGTCCACATTTATAGCTCAGGCCATTACAATGCTATTCTTTGTCGGGTAAGAGCCTGTTTCTTCCCCTTCATCTGCCCCAGGCCTGTTCCACTACATGGGGAGAGGTCATGGCCTTTGCTGCTTTAAACACCAGCTTAAGACATGTCCACAGACATGGATTGAAACTCAGTTACAGACATATCCAACGACACAACATCCAAACACTGCTTCAGACATATCAACTGACATAACATGAAACATGGCTTCAGACATCAACTGACATAATATGAAACATGCCTTCAGACATATCAACAGGCATAACATGAAACACGGCTTCATACGTATCAGCAGACATGATCAGCTTCAGGCTAAGGCTATGGACCTCTGATCAGCTTCAGAGGTCTGTAGCTTTGTCCAAGGTCCGTAGCTTTGTCCGAGGTCCGTAGCCTTGTCCGAGGTCCGTAGCCTTGTCCGAGGTCCGTAGCCTTGTCCGAGGTCCGTAGCCTTGTCCGAGGTCCATAGCCTTGTCAGAGGTCCGTAGCCTTGCCCGAGGTCCATAACCTTGCCCGAGGTCCATAACCTTGCCCGAGGTCTGTAAGCTTGGCTGATGTTTCTTCCCTAATCTTTTTTCTTCCTTGTTTTCTGTCAGTGGTGTGCCTGGGTACCAACAACGGCCTGACCTACACCAAATATAACATGGTAAAGAGCCTCTACACAGGCTGTGAGATTGTCTTGGGTAACCTGGAGATCACCTTAATAGAAAACGACCAGGACTTCTCCTTCCTAAGGGTGAGACACTGTGTTGTTCTACAGTGTTGTTCATGTTCCCCTGTTCTAGTTTCAGTTGTAGTTCTGGTTGATTTTCTTGTTGTTCTTGTTTTTTTCTTGAAGGCTTCCTCTGGTAATCAAGGAAACTTTGTAATGTGACTGTCTCTGACCATAGTCTAACTCCTGTGCTAACTCCTGTGCTTCAACCTGTCTGTCTGATCTGTACTGTTACGTACTGTAACAGTAGTGTGTAACCTGTCTGTCTGATCTGTACAGTTACGTACCGTAACAGTAGTCTGCAACCTGTCTGTCTGATCTGTACTGTTACGTACCGTAACAGAAGTCTGTAACCTGACTGTAACTGTAACACTGTCTTCCCAGACTATTAGAGAGGTAACAGGTTATGTCCTTATCGCCGCAAACCACTTCACCCAACTGCCCCTGGAACGGCTGCGTGTGATCAGGGGCAACAACCTGTACGATGGACGGTTTGCCCTCTATGTGGTCCTCAACTTCCCCAAAGGGGGCTCCAATGGCCTGAAGTACCTGGGACTCACACACCTTACTGGTGAGAAAGGAGTAGAGGATGTGGGAAGGGGTGAGGGAGGGGATGAGGGAGGGAGGAGATGAGGGTCCAACCCTAAAACTACCCATGACGCAAACCCAAATCCCAATCTCATTCTAGTACAGAAACTCTGGCCTGGTTTCACATCCCGCACTAATCTGTTTCCCATGATCAGTCGCATGGATGTGGAAATATGGGACATCCAAGAAGAAGCTATGTCGTGTGGATTGTGTGGGTGGCAGTATCCAGGAACCTGTTGTGGTTACTGTGAAATACACCACACCCTCTGTGCAGAGGTGTGTTTAATGTAGCAGGGATAGAGGGGTGAGGATGGGGTGAGGATGGGGTGAGGACCTGGGGTGAGGACCTGGGGAGGTGGGATACTGAGGGGATGTTGACCAATATATGTGTACATGCCAAAATGCCCCTCAATTCCCATAGGGCTCTGGTCAAAAGTAGTGCACTAAACAGGGAATAGGGCGCCAATTGGGACTGTGACTATAGCGTAAAAGCTGATCTTCCAGTATTCCTGACAACCAGTTTCAGTTTTTATGTTTGTTTGTTTCTTAAGTATCTTATATAAGCCCTCCTGCTACTCAGAGAGGAGCTGCTTCTCTTTACGTGCACCAGCATGTCTGGGCTGTTGTTATATGTAAGAGGGAGTCAATCTGTCTCGCTGACGCTAAATTCTCTTTTTCTCTAATGCTGTCTCTCTCCTCTCTCTCCCGCCTCTCTCTCTCTCCATCTCTCTATCTTGCTCTCCCTGCCTGCTCTCTCTCACTTCCAACTCTGTTTGCCCTCTTTCTCCCCTCCCCATCTCTTTCTCTTCTACAGAGATTCTGGAGGGTGGTGTCCAGATTTCCAATAACACTTCTCTGAGTTATGGTCCCTACGTGAACTGGGAAGATATTGTGAGAGACAAGAACAGGACCAAGGTTCCCATTGAAATAAAACACAACAAGGAGAGAGGTCAGTGTCTGTCCACAACAGTATGACCCTGATGAGAGGAGGAAAAAAAGTGGTCTTTGAGTTCCTCGGCCTCTTTACCTGGGTCAATCATTGGCTTTGTTTGACCGGTGATGATGTTCTGCAGGGCCTTGCCAACCACCCTGTAATGACCTCTGCTGGGGCCCCGATAAAGAACACTGCCAGATCTGTGAGTCCTCTCTCCGCTCCACCTCCATGCCAACTCTTTAAAGCTCTGTCCGTCCTCTCGTCAACACTCACTCACCTGCACGCTCGCTTGGTCTCGCTCTTCCATCTCTGTGTCAGTGCGTCTCGCGCTCAACCCCTCAGACTGGCCCTGTCCGGTCATGCACACCACCTTGTCACGTATTCATCATTTTTCACATGATGCCATTGGTTCCACTGTCACTGACCTTCCTCTCTGCTTCCTTCGTCCTGCACAGTGACTAAGACGGTGTGTGCTCCCCAGTGTAACGGACGCTGTTTCGGGACAAGCCCCCAGGACTGTTGTCACATCGAGTGTGCAGGGGGATGCAACGGGCCGACAGATATGGACTGCTTTGTGAGTGGGCTTTCTTTAACACATTTCTTTATCAGCCTTTTTGATTTTACTTCAACGGCGACTCCATTGGCGTTGGTGAATGAGTTCAGCGTGATTCTTGGTTGACACAACGGTTCAGTGTGATTCTTGGTTGACACAAGGGTTCAGTGCGATTCTTGGTTGACACAAGGGTTCAGCGCGATTCTTGGTTGACACAATGGTTCAGTGTGATTCTTGGTTGACACAACGGTTCAGTGTGATTCTTGGTTGACACAACGGTTCAGTGTGATTCTTGGTTGACACAACGGTTCAGTGTGATTCTTTGTTGACACAACGGTTCAGTGTGACTCTCCGTTGAGACAGCGATTCCAGATTATTAATCAGTTTATGATTCATTTCAAAGTGTATGCGTGTTTGTGTGTGTGTGTGTGTGTGTGTGTTTGGACCTGTCCAGGCATGCGTTCACTTCAACGACTCGGGTTCCTGTGTGCCCCAGTGTCCCCATACTCGCATCTACAACAGGCACACATTCCAGATGGAGACCAACCCCAACGCCAAGTACCAGTATGGATCCATCTGTGTCTCCCACTGCCCTCGTGAGTGTGTGTGTGTGTGTGTGTGTGTGTGTGTGTGTGTGGGGGGGGGGTTAGTGTCCTCCGTGTGTGTTGTGTGGGGGATGCAATTTTTTTTCTATTGAAATAACATTCTTCCTTTTGATAAATAGCAAAAATAGTCAATATTGTCTTCAGTGCATCTGAATTAATTCCATTGTATAATATTTCTTAACTCCCCCTCTTTCTTTCTCTCTCTCAATCACTTGTCTCTTCCCTCTTTCTCCCCCCATGCAGTCAACTATCTGGTGGACGATGGCTCCTGTGTGAGTGTCTGTTCCCCAGGCAAGAAGGAGGTGGAGAGGGGTGGTCGGAAGCAGTGTGAGCCCTGTGGAGGTCTGTGCCCCAAAGGTAATCAGACAGAGTCCGCCATAACACACACTGTCCCGCCATAACACACACTGTCCC